>JACCIB010000645.1:0-109317 GCA_018906965.1 Philotrypesis tridentata
ATTGTCATCTCACAGGACGGTAAGTTTTTTTAATGTAATATATATAGAAAAATAAAATAATTTCTTTACTCAATAGCATACTTTTTCTTTAGTTTCAGAGGTGCAGCTCATAATTCTTGTAATTTGAATTACCAGAACTCAAGATTTATTCCAGTAATCTTTCATAATCTTAATTATGATACTCATTTCATTTTGAAAGAGATTGCTACTTCTTCATTACTGAAAGGACGAGTCAGCCTAATACCACATAATAAGGAAAAATATATTTCATTTACGAAATATATCGATGAAAGTGATATTAGTTTTAGATTTATAGATTCATGGCGTTTTCTACCATCATCTTGGAGAAAACTTGCGTCATATCTGGAAAACGTGCCGATAGCAGTTACGGAATTTCAATTAGATGGTTATTCAGATGAAAATATTGATCTTCTCAGAAGAAAAGGTGTATTTCCTTACGATTTTGTAGATGGATTAGATAAACTATCTGCTACAAGACTGCCAGAAAAGGATGATTTTTATAACAAGCTTACAGATTCTCATATTGCAGAAGAGGACTATTATCACGCTCGTAAAGTATGGCGAAAATTTAATATATCAACTTTAGGAGAGTATTCAGATCTCTATTTAAAAACAGATGTACTGCTACTAGCTGACGTCTTTGAAAGTTTTAGAGAAACATCTCTTAGTGCCTATGGATTATGTCCAGCTCATTTTTATACTACGCCTGGATTAACATTTTCAGCCGCACTTAAAATGACAAAGGTAGAATTAGAACTTCTTACGGATATCGATATGCTGATGTTCATCGAATCAGGTATTCGAGGTGGAATCAGTCAGTGTTGTAATCGATATGGTAAGGCGAACAATCCGTACATGGGTTCTTCTTATGATAATACTCAAAAAACAAAGACGCTATTATACTTTGATATTAATAATCTTTATGGATGGGCAATGGTACAACGTTTGCCAGTTGGAAAATTTGAGTGGATAAAATATGAGTCGAATCCAAACTTTTTTAATGAATCAGCAGATTCAGATACAGGTTATTTTGCTGAAGTAGACTTAGAGTATCCTGAAGAAATACACGATGATCATCAAGATTTACCGTTTTGTGCAGAACACCAAACACCACCTGGTTCAAAGCAGAAGAAACTGCTAACTACATTAAATGACAAGACAAGATATGTCATTCATTATCGAGCACTAAAACAAGCTTTAGATAATGGACTTCATTTAAAAAAGGTGCATAGACTTTTAAGATTTGAGCAAAAGGCTTGGCTCAAACCTTATGTGGAACTGAATACAGAGAAGAGAAAGCAAGCCAAAAATGAATTTGAAAAACTCTTCTATAAATTACTTATAAACGCTGTCTATGGTAAGTGTATCGAACGAGAGCGATCTCGCGTAGATGTACGATTGGTTAATAAATTTACAGGTAGATATGGAGCAGAAGCACGAATAGCTCAACCAAATTTTCATAGCTGTGCTATTTTTGATGAAAATTTGGTAGCCATTCAGATGAAAAGAACGAGTGTTACTATAAAGAAGCCAATATATGTTGGACTTTGCATCCTAGATTTATCGAAGACACTACTGTATGAGTTCCACTACTCATATATGAAACAGCGAGTGGGAAAAAAATGCAAACTCCTCTATACAGATACGGATAGTTTGATTTATCAAGTAGAAGATTTTGACATGTATCAAATAATGAAACAAGATATTCATAGATTTGATACATCAGATTATGATAAAAATAATCAATTTGGCATTCCTCGTGCAAATAAAAAAGTGCTTGGACTCATGAAAGACGAATGCTCTGGAAAAATTATGACAGAATTCATTGGCTTAAGAAGTAAAATGTATAGTATTTTAGTTGATGGTGGAGCAACAATAAAGAAAGCTAAAGGTATCAAATCCTATGTTGTAAGGAAAACCATTACATTTGAAGACTATAGAAGATGTCTTTTAGATGAAGATATTATACAACGAGAGCAATGCAATATACGATCAAAATTGCATATAGTTCACACTCAAAAACAGAAAAAAATTGCTCTAAGTCCTTATGACGATAAAAGGTATTTATTGCCTCACAGTACAGACACTTTGCCATGGGGGCATTATAGAATAATGGAAGATCAGATGTCGCTAGCTGCAAGTCAACTGGAGGGGGAAGAAATGACTGTTGCATCACAAGTGGAAGCAGAGAAGGGGAATCTGACAGCCAATGATGGAAGAGAAAAAGAGAGGGAGACCAATGAGAACCCTGAAATGCTAGAGGAGGAGGGAGTAAAACGAGTAGAGATGACGCTTTACGATAACAAAGGTCAACCAATCACAATCGAATACGATATTCGGGAAGAATGGATTTCATCTATGGAGGGGATAAGTTCCAAAGAAGAGAGGAGTAGGGATATATTGCAAGAGGCAATGGAAGGGGCAGGAGTTATGGAGGGGAACTTGCTATATGAACCGATGCAATACGACGAGGAGTGCATTCGAGAAATCGAAGAGAACGAACACAGTCTTCCTTCTGCAAAGAAACCAAGGCTTGACTAAGTAAGTATACTACAACTTTTCTGTTTTGATATTTCTTCTCTAGCAGTGACTTTATTTCTAACCTCAATTTGACTTTTTAGTATGGATCTATCTGCACTGAACAAGGTGGCTCAAGGCGACTTTTTGCCTACAAAAAAGGCAAAAGACATGGAAAAAGATAAAGAAAATATGGTGACTGCATTGAAAGAAGTAAAAACAAGATTCGGCGTGAAGGTTGTTGCTGAGATAGATGAAGAATTTCAAATATTTTTACCGGAGAAGATATCATCCATGCTGTTAAAAGATAATAAACTATATGAAGATATGAACAACGCCGCTAACAAATATACTTTATTTATTGTGTATCAAGGAGGAAATTCTTTTAAGTTTGGTACTTCTACCAAATAATAATGAGAAAAACTGTAAAAATTTCATTTTTAAACTTATTTATTTATCAGTATTATTATACACTTACATATATGAATAAATAACATTATTTATCTTAATAATTATTACGTTTTTATTTACCTTTAATCCATATCCTTTCATTACATTTATATATCTTAATTTTATTTAACATCGCTTTTGTTTATCCAACTATTATGTTCGTTAGCGAATCCTAACCATTTAAC
Source organism: Philotrypesis tridentata (assembly GCA_018906965.1). Lineage (NCBI taxonomy): Eukaryota > Metazoa > Arthropoda > Insecta > Hymenoptera > Pteromalidae > Philotrypesis > Philotrypesis tridentata. The sequence continues at coordinate 3,174 of JACCIB010000645.1, forward strand.
ATAAATACGATTACCACTTTTCTTTAAAACTTTTTCTACAAGATAAATTTCAGGATACATAGTCTTTTGAATTTCAGTTTCATAAAAGCCGCCAGACACAGGATTATCATAATAATCTTTCACGTGGTAAGTTATTGGATTAGTTTTTACTACTTTCGTAATTGTAAATATCTCAGTAGACCAATTCGGAGTATATCCTTTCTCAAAAACATGTTTTATTTTACTTATCCGCACTTTATCTCCAATTTTGAATTTCGGTTTCTTCACAGGCAACTTTTCAACTGGAAATCGCTTTTTGATTTGCTTTTCATTCGCCTTCGAAACATTCTTGGGTTCAATTGCTATTGTTCGATGTTTTCTTGAATTGTAAGCTTTAATCAAATTAGGCAAAATATTCAACCACTTATAATTTCCTTGTTTGCTGAACTCGACCCACATTGAATTTTTTAACGTTCTATTAAAACGTTCACATATACTTGCGTGAAGATTACTATGTGAAGAGTAAAGATTGATTTTATGTTTTTTCATGAGCTGATGAAAATTTGTATTGTAAAATTCTTTTCCTTGATCGGTTTGCAGGTTTTTTGGAACTCGTCCTTCCTTCAATATTCCCTCCATTGCTTTAGAAACATCATTGCCACTTTTCGTCTTGACTGGGATAGCCCATGCATACTTTGAGAATATATCTATGACGGTGAGTAAGTAGTTAAAACCTTTATTCTCCTTAGAGTAAGGTATCATTTCTACAAGATCAGCTTGCCATGTCTCATCTATCCCGCGTATATCATATTTTCTTCGCTTGTATCTGCGACGAGCTGGTTTATGCAACTCTTCAGCCACTCTTTGATGCTCCATTTTTTACTCTTCACTGTTAATTTTTTTTATTTTGTTTTTCAATATCATCCCAAAACTTTTTCGAAGCAGCATCTTTCAATTCTTGTTTTTGTTTTTCTTTTATCATTGGTTCGATTATTTTATCATATTCTACTAATTGTTTACGAAGATTATCTATTATATGTTGCTGATTTCCAAGAGTTGCATTGATTTTATTGAGTTCACCTTTTTCTTTTTCCATTGATTTGATTATCTTATCATATTCTACTAATTGTTTACGAAGATTATCTATTATATTTTGTTGATTTCTAAGAGTTGCATTAATTTTACTGTGTTCTAGTTTTATAGGATCTTCTATTGAAACTTTAATTATACTCAATTTTCTGTTTACATCACCAATTTCCTTGCTGACCAGTTTTTGTATAGTATCAAGGGTGACTGCATCATTAGGCTTACTGGGAGAAGCGAGGTTGCACAATCTTTTATTTTGTAAATCAAAATTACCATCTGTTGTAAAATTGAAACCAAGACCTGCAGGACCGCGAGCTACCTCTTGCGGTCGCTCAAGTGTACGTCCAAACACATCGAGACTCATGATACAAATGATTTAAAAAATTCGTATGCATCAATATATATGCCTTGCTTCACGTAACTCCTCAATAATTGATTGGATTTCATTGACGTGATTATTATTTCCAGCAGATTGTTCGGCAATCAGCAAGCGAAGGCGCTCAACAAGCTCGTTTGGATCATCCCAGTAAATTAGATCAATAGAAGATGATTTTTTAGCTATTTTATATTTAGGTAGGAGACCTTTTCCACTGATGGATTTCTGTTTGCGCATAGAGCTACGGAACATAGGCGATATAACATCTTTATATTTTCTACTCCTTGAAGTACGAATAGATCCAGTTTTGCTGTATTTTTGTCGATGAGCATTCGATACTTCTAGAATTTTGCGATAATTTTTACGATCTGCATCGTTTATTTTATTTCCATCTGGTTGTCTGATAAAGAGTAGCTCCATTAGTCCATCACTTTTAGGATAACTTTCGTTATTCACTCTTATGGTATTATTATCAAACTCAATTTCTACATTACCAATCATATATCTTCCATTTTCATTCCTAACTCCATATATATTATCTAAATTGCTGCGGCTTGTATCCAGTAATGATAAAAAGTCAGTTGACTGAGTTTGATCGCGCACAGATTTAAATGTAGAATTTAAAATTGTACCATCTAATGAAGCAAACTCATCATCATCGTCATTATCATCATCATCGTTATATGTAGAACCTGATTGATTAATGTCATGAACTATGTAACTTGATTTACCAAGCCTCATTCCTTTTTTCTGGTATTTACTTGATCTATTCATATCAGCATTCGAAGGTCCATTGCTTTCGGTTCTCGAATCGATGAGCTTTTCAAGTGGAGTAATGACAGGTTTCAATGTTTCACCTATTACTTTTTGAAAATCATCTCTCTCTTGTTTTAATAAAACATATTTTTGTTTAATAGCTTTACGTGCTCGCACGAGCTCATTGAGAATATCCTTTTCTTTCTGGAACATAGACATGTTGACAAGCTGCTGTCTACAATAGAACTGCAAAGAATGAGATTCACATCTCCTTTTTTATTGCAAAACAATCGAATCCTTTTCTGTATCTGCCGTTATTCATTTCTCTATCCTTGTCAATAACAATGAAACCATACTTATCATTTTTCCAGCATTCTGAACAAAGATTTCGAAATTCATTGAAAGTTAAATCGGTGTTTACATGATCTTCATATACATGTTTTAAATTAACATCATCTTGGCGATAAATTACTAGCATGTTAATATTGTCTCTAATGAGATGCTTTGGTATATGAGCGTATGATTGACAAAGATAGAAACTGTCTACGTTTTTATGTCTGCCCATACAGAAAAATGCTCTGACGTTATCTTGCTTCTCACAAGCTACATCATCAAAAATCATAATTGAATTTGGTAATGCTTCATCTGGAGATACTACAGATTCATGTTCACTAAACGGTAGATACGATATGCCTTTAATAGGATCTAAAACTTTTTTGAGAAATTGATACTTGGGTTGATTCAACGATTTAGAGTATACATACACATTTTCAAATCTAAGACCATTCGGATGTGTAATTAGAGCTAATAAACTATTTGTTTTTCCACAGTTCGATGGACCACAAAAAACTGCTCGGATACTATCTGGTAGTAATTCTCCATGCCGCTTCTTTCTCTTCTGTGTTCCAAAATCAAAGTTTGCAATTGGAAGTTTGACTTTCTGCTCAGTAAAATCCATGTTGACGTGACAAAGGTAACTTTAAAATTGAGCCTAGAATAATATAAATACATGTTTTATATTGTCCATCTCTCAGTTGTGAATCAGCACTCGAAGAGAGATGATTGTACACAAGTCTCAGAAACGACCAAAAGGTCATGGATTGCTTGATAAAGTAATCAATAACTTACCTATTGAAATGCATCTTCCAGGTTATCAATACTGTGGTCCTGGAACTAAACTAAAAAAGCGAATAAAAAGAGGAGATCCCGGTATAAATCCGCTTGATCAGGCATGTAAACAGCACGATATTGATTATTCTAATAAAAATGTTGATCGTAAAGTTGCGGACATGAATCTTGCTGCTAAAGCTTGGGAACGTGTTCAAGCTAAAGATGCTAGTCTAGGTGAAAAAGCATCTGCGTTAGCTGTTGCAAGTGCCATGAAATTGAAAGCGAAAACTGGAATGGGACTAAAATTCAGTAAGTTAATAACTGCAGCTAAAAAAACATTGAAGCCAAGTAAATGTTCACGCAAGGTTATTCAATCCGCTTTAAAAGGTGCACGACAAGCTGTAAAGAGTGTAGGTGGTAAGAAAAAAGTTAAACTTCCACGTGTTCTACCATTACCATCAAAAATTGGTGGAGTTCTTCCTTTTCTTATACCATTATTTGCAGGACTTAGTGCGACCGGTGCTTTAGCAGGAGGAGCTGCCGGAATAGCTAAAGCAGTCAATGCTGCTAAAAGTGCGCAGAAAGATTATGAAGAAAGTAAAAGACATAATAAAACTATGGAAGCTATTGCTCTTGGCAAAGGTCTCTATCTTAAACCTTATAAAAGCGGAATGGGATTATTTATGAAGCCTCACATTGGACACGGTCAAATTAAAAAAAAAAAAAAACGTCAATTTAATTTTACCAAATCGTCCACTAACTGACAATGATCTCATAAAGTATGCTGGTGAAATGAAAATCCAAAATTTTAGAGGTGTTTTCATGAGAAATAATCTACCTTCAAATGGCCCTTGGCATAATGAATCTGCTATTGTTAATTTAGATGATTATCAAAACAAAGGCACACACTGGGTGTGTTATCGAAAAAATGGTTCTAAAGTCATTTACTTTGACAGTTTTGGTGATCTTAGACCTCCTATTGAACTTATGAAATACTTTAATGTGAAAGAAGTAAAATATAACTATAAAAGATATCAAAATTTTAACACATTTATTTGTGGCCATCTTTGTCTTCGATTCTTAAGCGATTGTCTATAAAAAGGTAATCATTACTGAAATTCATTCATTCTCTTTCAATCAGTCATGGAAGATAGTTTTACATTGAGTCTTTCAGGAAATTCTTCTGTTTTAGAAGCACAATATTTTCCGTCAATAGAACTGACACAGCATAAGAAATACGCTTTGGGATTAGTTGAACTCTTAACATTTAACTCAATTCCCAATGTAGATGAAACAAATAATAAACTTCATATAAAAAACGGAGATACAATAACTATTCCTACTGGAAGTTACGAGGTAGACGCTATTAACAAATTTTTGAATGAATCTTTGAAATCTAAAAAAATTGAATTCAACTTGAAAGCTAACAATAATACTCTTAGAAGTGAAATTAAATGCAGTCATCCACTAGATTTTACGCCTAATAATTCTATAGGTCGTCTTCTTGGTTTTGCTCCACGCATTCTCAAAGAAAAAATCAACCACCATTCTGATTTGCCTGTAAAAATATTGAAGATAAATGCACTCAGAGTAGAGTGCAACATTACTACTGGTGCATACATCAATAACAAAAAGGTACACACAATCCACGAATTCTTCCCCAGAGTACCTCCAGGATTCAAAATCGTAGAAGTTCCGTCTCATGTCATTTATCTTCCACTTAGTGTTAAGTGCATAGATAATCTTCAAATTCGAATCGTGGATCAAGACGGACACTTGGTGAATTTTCGAGGAGAGGAAATTACTATTAGACTTCACATCAAAGCGATATAATGGGCATTGTTTTCAATTCTAATGTGCATATAAGACAGCCGCAATGGCAAACATCCATCAGTCGACAAAAGAAAGTCAAACCGTTAACACGGCGGAGCGTACAGTTCCTCAAAAGCATAGGACTAAAAGTTCGTGGAAAAAAATAAGTTGCATAATTCTCTGCTGCTTCCAGAAAAATGGACGAAATTCTTCATATTCAATCAGGTGTCGTATTCGATGAGTCTATTGCTCAGTACGAATTACATTCATACCAGCCATACTCTTCATTGAGTTTTAATAACAGTGATGAAATTCGTATTTCCATCCAGCATCAAGATCTATGTCTCTTACCGTCTCGCAGTTATGTTCGCGTCTATGGAACATTAAGAAAACCAGATGGAACAGCAGTAGCTAAAACTGATTTTGCAAACAATGGAATTTGCAATCTGTTTGATGAAATTCGATATGAAATGAATGCGGTGGAGATTGATAAATGTAAAAATGTTGGTATGACCAGTCTTATGAAAGGATGGCCTTCATTTACACCGAGGCAAGCTTTCGCTTTAAAAAATGCAGGATGGGAAGGTTTGAATGAATCAGAATCGTCTGTGAAAAATAATGCGGGATACTTTGAAGGCTGCATTCCTTTGAGCATGGTCTTGGGTTTTGCAGAAGATTATAAAAAGGTTGTAGTTAATATGAAGCACGAACTCATTCTCACTAGATCAAGAAGTGATGTCAATGCAGTAATTCAACAAAGTACTGCTGCTGCAGGTGCTGCTGCTACTTATGAAAACTTTGAAATAAAGATATTAAAGATAGAGTGGTTAATGCCACATGTCGTTGCTTCTGACAAACAAAAAATCCAGCTATTGAATTTTATTGGTAAAGACAATCCAATCTCTATGTGTTATCGTTCCTGGGAGTTATTTGAATACCCATCACTTCCAGCAGCCAATAAGCACGTATGGACAGTAAAAACTTCAAATCAAATGGAAAAACCTCGTTTTGTAATAATTGGATTACAAACTAAGCGAAAAGATGTTAAAGATGCAAATTGTAGCAGATTTGATCATTGTGAAATTAGTAATGTAAAACTTTTCTTGAATTCAAAATCTTATCCATACGGTAATCTGAACATTGACATATTTAAAAATCAGTATGCATTACTCTATGACATGTATGTTGATTTTCAAAGAAGCTACTATGGAAGGGATCCGCAACAAGTGTTGGATAAAGAAGATTATATCAATAATGTTCCACTCGTAGTTATTGACTGTTCACGGCAAAATGAAACTCTAAAAAACGCTCCTGTCGATGTGCGTCTAGAAATTGAAGCTTTAAAGCCTTTCCCAGCATCTACATCAGCTTACTGTCTGATCTTACATGATCGCATTACTCAGTATAATCCTGTTAGTGGAGAGGTAAAGAAGCTTGTTTAAAAACAAATAAATAAAAAAAAATGGAGTACGCAGTAGACATGGTTGGTTTTAAGCAAATGGGAGGTGATTATATTCTAAAGGAAATAGCAATTATTCCTCTTAATCACAGTGGAGATCCTATAGTTCATCTATTCAAGAATCCATTCTCGTTGCATAGACTTTCTAATAAACTACAAGCAGAAAATATGTGGCTCAAACGTAATTATCATGGAATAGCCTGGAACACGAATGGGCTTGATTACTCTCAAATTGGAAACCTGCTCCGTGAATCGTTGCAAGATGCTATCAAAATTTTAGTCTTAGATGAGCTAAGGAAAAAGTGGTTGCAACGTTTTAAATTACCAGTTCACAACATTCAACAATATGGATATTCATCAAGATCTTCTGTTAAATGTGTAACTATGTGCATAAACCATAATCCTATTTATAAGACTGAATGTGCATTACACAATGTTAAACTAATGTTAAAGAAAATGCGCGCGACCTGTGTATACATATTTTTCCTGCGAGAATAGCCCTGCAGGTACCTTGCGCGTATTCAAAAATTAGATATATTCTCGCGCAGTGTAGAGACATTTTCCACAGAGAGAGAAAGAAAGTGCGCGCGACTTATGTATACATATTTTTCCTGCAAGAATAGCCCTGCAGGTAACCTTGCGCGTAGTCAAAATACATATATTCTCGCGCAGTGTAGAGACATTTTCCACAGAGAGAGAAAGAAAGTGCGCGCGACTTATGTATACATATTTTTCCTGCGAGAATAGCCCTGCAGGTACCTTGCGCGTATTCAAAATTAGATATATTCTCACGCAGTGTAGAGACATTTTCCACAGAGAGAGAAAGAAAGTGCGCGCGACCTGTGTATACATATTTTTCCTGCGAGAATAGCCCTGCAGGTAACCTTGCGCGTAGTCAAAATACATATATTCTCGCGCAGTGTAGAGACATTTTCCACAGAGAGAGAAAGAAAGTGCGCGCGACTTATGTATACATATTTTTCCTGCAAGAATAGCCCTGCAGGTAAACTTGCGCGTAGTCAAAATACATATATTCTCGCGCAGTGTAGAGACATTTTCCACAGAGAGAGAAAGAAAGTGCGCGCGACTTATGTATACATATTTTTCCTGCGAGAATAGCCCTGCAGGTACCTTGCGCGTATTCAAAATTAGATATATTCTCACGCAGTGTAGAGATGCTTTCCGCAGAGAGAGAAAGAAAGTGCGCGCGACCTGTGTATACATATTTTTCCTGCGAGAATAGCCCTGCAGGTACCTTGCGCGTACAAAATGATATATTCTCACGCAGTGTAGAGATAGAGAGAGAAAGAAAGTGCGCGCGACCTATGTATACATATTTTTCCTGCGAGAATAGCCCTGCAGGTAACCTTGCGCGTAAAAATACATATATTCTCGCGCAGTGTAGAGACATTTTCCACAGAGAGAGAAAGAAAGTGCGCGCGACTTGTATACATATTTTTCCTGCGAGTATAGGTACTGTAGATATATTCTCACGCAGTGTACTGGAACGCGCGAGAAAAGAGAGGGGAGGTAACCTTGCGCGTATTGTTTTCCACAGAGAGAGAAAGAAAGTCCAGCAACGCCTATGTTCCAGTATGCCCTTGCGCGTAGTCAAAATACATATATTCTCGCGCAGTGTAGAGACATTTTCCACAGAGAGAGAAAGAAAGTACTTATGTATACCTAAGAATAGCAGGTAACCTTGCGCGTAGGTCAATGCGCGCGACTTGATGGGGTAACTCAGCACTATAATGTAATATTATAAACTACATTAGTATTATGCTATGTTGATTCTTCAATGTAATCGCCTTGTAGGGATAAAAATAAAAGAAATAATTCGAAAGACTACACATCGAAGCCCTTTCAACTTCTTCCTGCATATTATTTCCTACATATTATTTTTCCTATTTATTTATTTATTTATTTCAACACGATTGGTTTTTTATAAAAGAAATGTGTCAATTTATTTAAAATATCACAATTATCTTTTCTGAAAATAAAAACTGGAATTGTCGTAAATTCAAAGGTAGTGAAGTGGTACTAAAAAAATGGATTTCAGTTCAACGAACATTTAATGCCAAGCTGTTTACATATATTATTGATGTATGTGTGAATATGTGTGTGACACAATATTCAAAGGCTTAATCCCTTGGTGTTTGATCTCTCCGAGGCAAGTGTTTGGAAAAAGGTAAAATTAATTTTAAACCATTTTTCCTTTTGATTCAACGTTTCGGTGAACACTGTCACCCTCTTCAGGAAACTATCAATTTTTATTCGAATAAATCAATAAATCAACGACGAGTCTCGCTAATTTTTCAAGCTGTCTGTTTACGAGTGATGTCACGCTAGTCGCTCTCACGCATATGTACAAGTTTCAGAGTCACCTTTAATCCGTCTAGTTTTTCAAATGGTATAATAACTGTGTGTACACGTTATTGAGTTTTTGTGTGTCTTCCATTTTATTTATACCATTGTCTTGCATTTGAATATCTAACATTTCTGAAACAAGCCTATTGTTTAAATTACTTTCTCAAGGGAGAGACTTGTAATTTTTGTATAATAAAAACATACATATACACGAAATTACGCATCTTCTATCTTCAAACAGCTTATTCACGGTTCGAGACCTGCAAAAATATACTTGCACTGTCGCAACCCCCGAACAATAATTATTGTATATGTTCAGACGACAAGTGGTTTAGAAGTTTTTCCCAAGGGAAAAGCATGTTTTGTTTTGTATAAGGTAACGAGAACTTATGAGTTGTCAAGCCAGTCACTCAGAGGGATAGTATAAGAATTTTCAAGTTGATACGGCTCAGCAATTTTGAATTTTTTAATTTTGAAATTTCTAATCTTCGATTACCTTAATACTGCTCATGTATACCGTCTTCAAAATTCTTATACTATCTTTCTAAGCTGTGTGCTAAACCACTTGTATGGTCTTTTTACCTTTTAGAAATCAGAAAATGTATTTCCATTGAGAAAAGAGATGCTCAACCCATATTCTGGAAACTGCTTGTAATTCGGGCAATCTGAAAATTGAAAATAACTAAGTTTTCATTAAACTTACGAATCAGAGGGATATCATGAGAAATTTCAAGTTTATTTTATCGACCAATTTCAAAATAATTATCATAGAAGGCATTCCAAATTGAATAACTCAAAATTGGTCTAGACGATTAACTTGAAATTTCATATGCTATCCCTCTGATTGTTTTCGTTAATGAAAAAATAGTTATTTTCAATTTTCAGAGTGCCCGGAGTACAGGCAGTTTCCAGAATGTGGGTTGAGTGTCTCTTTTCCCAATAGAAATGTACGTTCTGCTTTCTAAAAGGTAAAAAGATCATACAAGTTTTCAGGTCCATTTAATATACTAGACAATCGCTCGAATATCTATCAAGTTTAGACTAGCAAAAAGAAGGTTCCTGTGACGAAGTGAAATTTGTGAAGCGGAAAAATATTTTGAGTCAATAATTGTTTATAAGAAATGCCGGAAGAACTCTATTAACATTGATTGGGAGGGTATACGCCATACATCATTGGTGAATATTGAAGAAAAAGTTTCCTGTGATTAAATCTTAAGAAATAAAAAATCTGTAATATTTTCCATCGGCCTCACTGTATTTTTAACAGATATTTATAACAAACTAGACATAGCTGGAATATCCATCAAGTTTAAACCTGCAAAAAGAAGGTTCCTGTGACGAAGTAAAATTAATAAAGTATACTGCGTCAAGAAAGTAATAATACTTTCTATCAACATCACGGTTACTATTTATCATTCACGAATGGATGATGCATTGTATATTATTAATTATAACGTATTATCAAACTTGATTGAAGAAAGCTCGTATAGACTTTGATTAATAAATTATTTATGAGAAATATTGGAAGAACTCAATTGACAAGAATCATAAATGTATCCATTAAAAAACGGATAACTAAATATATGAACTTTAACAACTTTTATCCAGTGTAATCAAATTGTATGTTTAAAAAGTGATTCTGTGATAACATTTATTATGGTTACGTACGTTCATACGTTCATACTGCCTACAGGACAAAGTTTGATTATTATTAAGATTAGGTGCTTAAAATAATGAAAGATTAAAGTTTTCAAAATTTAAAAACTCAAATCTAGTCCAGCGGATAAACCTGAAACTTGTTAAGGAATCTCTGTGACTAATTTATTTAATAAAAAATTAGTTCCTTTCAATATCCAGGGAGGATGAAGTACAACCAGCTTCCAGAATACAGACGAGCGTAACTTTCTTTTTAGGGAAGTATACTATCTGCTACCTAAAAGGTAAGAAAAACACATGAGTTGTCAAACCCATCAGTCGAAAGAATAACATGAGAAATTTGAAGTTGATACCATTGACCAGTTTTGAATGTTATAATTTTCAAACTGGTAAATGTTAATATTTCAAAACTGGTCAATGGTATCAACTTAAAATGTTTCATGGTATGCTTATGACTAATGGGCTTGACAACTCATGTGTACTTTTTATCTTTTAGATAGCAGAAGATGTACTTCCTTTAAGAATAAGGCACACTCATCCATATTCTGGAAGCTGGTTGTACATCGTATTCCCCGGAAATTGGAAAGGATTAATTTTTCATTAAATAAATTAGTTACAGGAATTCCATGGCAACTTTCAGATTACGTAGATAAAAGTATAATAGAAGTGTACGCTTAATAAAAGCTTTGTGTACTTATAATAAGTTAATAATTATTATAATTATGTTACTTTAAAACAAAAAGCTGAGTGGAAAAATTTGTACAAATACAAAAGAACAATAGTAGTATACGATTCACAATAATTTTATGTATACTTAATAAGATAATAATTATTATAATTTTGTTCCTTTAGTGAGTCCAAATTGAAACTGGATTATCATTAAGGTGGTTAGCTCCCAACTGCCGAGTTCAAGCAGAGAATTTTGAAGAAAATCTCACATTTGACTCGTACAACTTGGATAGTTCGAAACGTCGCATGAGCGCAGTTGAGTGCGAGTGAGATGGAGAGAAGAGAGAGAAGGACAGAGCAGCGATACTGGTGCATAAAGATCGAGGCAGCGTGTGATCTTCGGTATTAACAAAGCGATTTGTTAATTAAAACAAAGTGGCATTTATGTGATAACATGGAATCACGAATGCGGTATAAGGGGTGTTTTATAAAAAGGAAAGTACTGGATCATAAAAAGAAGCTCAAGAATGTTTTGGCTGAAAAGCGGAAGGAGCAACATAACCTTGAAAATGATGAAGCCAGCAATGTAATTTGTGAAGGAAACCGTATTATTGATTTGAATTGTCTTGGCAAAAACTTAAAATGCCAAAAGTGTCAAGAAGTACTTTCGCTGGAAAATATTAAGAGTGAAAGTCGAAAAGGACTCCATATTAGCTGTTGAGTGTAAACATTGTTTGATTCTGACTCATGTACATACAGCAAAGCAGCACTTAGTGAGTGAAGAATCCAAACGTTATCTTACAGATAAAACACATAATGATTTGACGACAAATGCAGTTTTAGGTAAGATAATTGTATTTTCTATAAAAATGTTTTGCATTTAAAATATTTTTCATTATATGATTGATTATGACATTGAATTTAGGAACGTATCATGCTGGAGTTGGCCGCACAGAACTAAACAAAATTTTGTCGTGCTTAGATGTCCTTATCGTACCTAATAAAGTATTTAAAAAATATGAGCAAGAAATTGCATCAGCTATCGAGAATGCCGCCAGGCGTAGTTGCAGACTAGCAGCTGAGAAAGAACGTCAACTTGTTATTGAAAAAATGGAAGAATTGTTCACAGAATTGTAAATAGTTTAATTTAGTTTCTATTCTTAATTTATATATAATCCTAATTATGCAATTATAGATTTTTTACATATATTAAATGAATTTATACATTTTTATTTTGCATTGATACGTATAAATAATCAATTAGACGTATACATGAATGCATATATAATTTTTTAGTTTTTTTATGTTTCTATATTGTAGTCATCGATCAAATGAGTATTTTAATATAAATAAATATGTAGTAATATATACATAATTAAATATGTACGTAGATTAAAATAAATCATGTACAATAAATACATAATGATGTATATTGAAATATTATGAATAATAAATTGATTTCTTTCGTACACACAAAAAAATTTGTATAAAAATGATTAATTTGAAGTGATAATAATTAATTTTTTTCTAGGCCTGAAGAAATAAGTAGGAAGTTTTTCGACGAAGAATTAATTGCAAAATGTAAAGTATTGAACAAAAATAACAATCCCATAGACTTTGATCAAGTTCTTTCTTCGACTATAAATATTATAGTATCGTACGATATGGGATGGTCAAAACGTGGCAACGGAAAGTCGTATGATAATTTGAATGGATATGGCGCTATCATTGGTTTTTTATCTGGAAAAATATTAGATTATAGAACGCGCAATAGAAAATGCCATTTTTGTGATACTGGGAAAAAAAATGTGACCCATGATTGTCGAAAAAATTTCTCTGGAAGTGCAAAAGCCATGGAAAGTGACGCTGGTGCCGAACTTGTCAATCGTAGTCTGATTTTAAGGGATGCGAACTTAAATGTAAAAGTTATTGTAGGTGACGAAGACAGTTCGTTAATGGCTGCTGTGAATAGAGAAAATATTGAGAAAAAGACTGGTAAAAAAGTATTTAAATTGGCCGACAGTAATCATGTCAAAAAGAATCTGTCCAAAAAGTTGTACAATCTGCGAAATAAATATAAATCTCTTAGCAAGAAAGGGGTAATAAGCCACATCAAAAAATGTTTTGCATATGCCGTAGCTCAAAACAAAGCTGACACTATTAAACTAGCTGCTGCTGTTCGGTGCATACCAGATCACATGTATAACATGCATGAAAATTGCGGTTTGTGGTGTAAGAGAAAATCGGGTAACGGCACCGGCATATCGGAGCAAAAATATATTTTAAAAGATGAACATACAGAGCTTCAGACAATATTTACACTGTATGCTAATAATGCATCTAAATATTGTGTATCAGCTAGTAGTCAGGCAAATGAGTCGTTTAATAATATAGTTACGCATAGATTCCCAAAAAATAAAAACTACAGTACAAGTCCTTCTGGTGATGTGCGCGTTGCAAGCGCTGTGTTATCAAAAAACGAAGGTGATAATTATTTATTAAATCTTAAGCAATCTTTAAATGTGCCTGTAACTAGTCATTTAAAAAAATTCTGTGAAATGACAGATAATAATAGATTTAAAAAAGCTGAGAATAACAAAAATGTCGAGATGAAAAGAAGAAGAATTGAATTAGTTCAAAAAAGAGAACAATTAAGGAAAAATCTCGAAAGTAAAGAAGGGACAACATACGCAAGCAATATAGCTTTTGAGCTAGAGTCAACTCTACAAACGTTTGACAACATTCCAGAATTATCCAAAGACAATTGTAAAATAGTTTATTTTGATCTCGAAACTTCTGGCCGAGATCATTCATCTGAAATTTTACAAATTGCTGCTATCGTTGAAAATAATACATTTTCAGTATACATTAAATCTACAGTACCGATTCATGAAGGTGCATATAATGTTAATGGTCTGGAAAATATTAACGAAGAGTTATATTTAAGAGGTAAAAAGCTCATGACTTTCAATATAGTAGATGCATTGCAATCATTTCGTATATTTTTAGAAAAGTTTGCAGGAATTGCTCTACTTACGGCTCATAATGTATCATTTGACCAAAGATTTTTAATGAATAGTATAAGAAAGCATTCGTTAATAAATGAATTTTCCACAGTAATTTTTGGATTTTGTGATACGTTAAGCTTATTTAAAATACAATTTCCAGATAGAAAAGGCGCTGGAATGATGGCTTTATCTAAACTATACAAAGATTTATTATCGCCCTTGGAAGATGAAAATGAAAATTTTCATGAAGCTACATATGATGTAATTGTGTTGCAAAAATTGGGAAAAAACTTTCTGAATAAGAAACTTGTGTTTGATAGCGCTAAAAGAGATGTTTATTTCTTAATTTATTCTAGTCCTTTTAATATTGAAGCGCAAAGAAAGAAATCGTTTCCGTTTCAAGTGTAGCAAATTGTCGACGCGTGAATTAACCAACGTTACTTTACTGTGCGACGTTGCCATGTTTCCTATATGATGGTAATCGTAAGCAAAACTAAAAAGTTTGATAATAAATATCTCTGATACTACATGGTAAATGCTTTCCACATTTGCACACATTATATATCTATACATTAATAAGTTTTGCTGAAAATTTCAAGAGTTTCTCTATCTCGGTTATTTGGCTACAGTAATTTTTCTATCCTAAACACTACATTTTTCGACACGCTGCCATTAAGCCTATGTTAATCACATTGAAAAGTAGTCAACTTTGATTAAACATTACTCTTAAACTATATGGTAAAATGAGCTACAATTTCGCAAAAGTATTTATTATATTCTTAAATAATTTTGCTGAAAATTTGATCAAGATCCCTATTCATATTGATTTAGGAGCTAACCACCTTAAGTCCCCTCCAAAATCCAAATCTGAGCTATTGACCATAAATGAAAAATTAAAATAAAATTTACTCAAAGTATCGTATTTTTTTTAGAACAAAACAATATTAAAATTAGTATAAAAAAACTTCTCTCACGCAATGTAATTGATATTTTTGATGAACAGATATAACTAAAGCCGAACTCCCTTTGAAAATGCAATTTTATTAAAAAAAAACACACATATTATTTACTGAATCATTACAAACTGTAAATAACTAATTTTTATAAAATCGTAGATTTTGTTTTTATTTTAAATGTTCAAAATAAAATAAATTTAGAATTTAAATCTAGTCTTGTAATTTTTTAATCAAACTTATAAAGGGATAAAAAAACATACGTGCAAATTTAAATTACCGGCTGAAAACATGGCACCTTACAGCGTATGGAAAGGGAAATCTCTATTTTACCGACCTAGTCGAGTTTGCATTCAGACATCAGCTGTTTCGTCTGCTGTCTGTAGTTTAGTGCAAGCTGGATGTTGTGCTGTTATGATAACTTCTGAGTCTACTAATCTTCAAATTTAGATAAGTGTTTCGACTATAAATAACATATTATTAGTGAAGAATTGGTTCTTTGTGAGTGTATTCTTTATTTTTAGGTATACGAACTATGAATATCATGTGCACGCCTGTGTGTTAGATAGTCTCAAAGCAGCTCAAAGTCTACTGTAATTGTTAACAATCCTGTTAAAAAATGGGTAAGCAATTACAAAAATTATATTCATGTAAAATATGTTGATTGTGAATGCGTATCAAAAAATTAAATTTCAATTTCAACTTTTGATACTGGTACATCAACATGTACAGCACCCGGGTCTTGATAAATCCCATAATACATAGGTATTTTATGTTAAAATATAAAAGAAATATGCCAAGCAGTTCATGTAAGTACTACTCGATAAGTATACATAAGTGTCTTGCATAAACTTTAAATGCATTTTTCTCATGTTTTGAATTTTTATGATTTTAGATCCCTTGCCGTAAGATTTCTCAGGAACTATCAGCCCAATCAAGCTGAAATTTTTTGGAGAGCTTCACGGAATCCTTCGTTACTGCTTGAACGGAGGGAAATTGGCTAAGGTAAGCTTAAAGAATCTTACGCATGTGAACATATGCATAATTCACTATAATTACGAATATTATGACCTTATGTGTTTCTCAACATATAAAATTTTTATTTTTCAGTAATCCCTTCCATTCAAGCTGAGGAGAAAGACATTTATAAGATTGTCCATCCAGTTTGGTCTATATTCATCACCCAGATGCTGAGAATTCATACGGCAAAGGGAAAAATCTTATCAAATTTAATACTTCACACATGGAATTGTTTGTATAGTAAGTATAGATATATAATTGTTTAAAAATATGTAAAATTACAATTAATATGTATACTTTAAGTAGGGAAAAGAATTTTTTTAATATTACTTATAAATAATTTTTTTTGCCTAATAACTAATAATTTGTTTTTTTCACGTTTAACTCAGGCATAACCCCTTAAGCTAAAAAATCCTACACTCTCATGTATGAAAATATGAACATGTAACCATCTTCGCGTTAAGGGTCTGTTGGACAGACTACCATTTTTTTAGTGTCACTTCGATTTTACATAAAATCTCATTTTAATTTTAAGAAAAGAAAGTTATGATATCAATAAATAAATTGGCAAGTTTTTTGTTATAAAAAGTAATTGTTTTGAAATAAATAAATAACCGTTTAAATTGAGGATTATAAATAAAAGGATTATAAATATATGTGTTCATTGTAATGGTTGCGTAATACTTGCACGTTATCGCCTCTGCGGACGTATGCAATATATCATGTACTAATACATATTTATGTTCTAGCAACCACCAGCGGACACTAGTATATGAGAGAGATAGAGAGAGCGAGAGAGCACCTAATACTAGGCCGATATTAAGAGAGAGAGCGCGCGTTCCTTAGTAAACGACGTTACCGGCCCATCAATGACACGCTGCCAAAATATGACAACGCCGTGTCAAGGGCCGGAGCGTCCTTCCGTATCGCGCGCGGTATAGTATTCAGTATTGCGGTAGCGCCTGGCTTACGCATACGTCCCACGCGCCCGTGCTATTTTCACGCTTGTACTCGTGCACCGCCCGAACCCCGTGCGACAACCGAGAGACGCCACCTTCGTCCGATCACGATCGGCATCACGCTATCCTAGCTGACCCGTTTGGACGACTGTAGCGTTCCAGAGCAATTCTGCGACCCCCGGCACCGACGTGCGATTGTAAGTACTAACTCACTCTCACTCTCGGTATTCGGGCGATCAAGCCTCATCTCTCTCTCTCTCTCTCTCTCTCTCTCTCTCTCTCTCTCTCTCTCTCTATCGCGCAGTGTGCGGTGGAGCACATTTGCTCGTTCGTACGAGCGCTGTACGTATTCTTTATGACAATATATTTTTCCTTTAGTTCTCGTATTTCACGCGTATTCTATCATTGGTAACCCCGTTCCCTGCTGCCTCCGTTCCGTGTATACGCACGGACACCACGAATCGGCCGAGCCGTATTAATTACGTGGAGACTACGACGAGATAATAAACGTGACTCGTAGAGTCACGGTTGTACACAACCGATTGCTACGGAAACAGTAATCGTGCTATTACAGATGGCGCCCTAACGGTTTTTGTGGCTTAATTAATGATGAAATATTCGTGAAAATATATTCTTTTCTTCCCTCATAGCATTCCGTAAAATTTTGCATCGCTCGTATACGCTCCGCAATACTCATATTAGTTCTCGTTGCAGTAGTAAATACGGCCGAGAAATATTATATCGTGTGATTATATAATTCTCAAACGAGCAGCCAACGAAAATATATTTCGCAGTCGAACGCAAAATTCGTCGAGAGCGCGCCGCAACACATTAGCGTGTTTGTTTACATTGAGCGCCGAGTCGAGAGCTCGAGACACGCGCCGCTCTCAGGCACACGAATAGCAGTGTATAGCCTACGAAATGAATATCCCTCGAGTACCGTTACTCGAAGACCTATTCGCACGATTTTCGCTCGATAAGTTTCAGGTAGCCCGTCTATAGGTAAGCGAAGGCTGATCGGCCGTGCGTTAGAGACACTGCCGCTGCGTACTATACGTATGTTTACGTTGCGCGCGCCGAGCCATAGCTTGACTGTATAGTATCGTCCGCCCGCGCAGGTATAGGGATCTTCGCCTGTGATTTGAGAGAGACAGTAAGCACAACAAACGTATGCCTAGTACTACGGTCGTGCGAGTCTCACAGCTTACTCTCGTAGGCATGTTCTTAGAATTTGCCGACTGACTCTCTCAATACACTATAGCCGTACGATTTATTGCGTACTATATTATTTAATATTGTATTAAAAATTATTTTTCATACATGTTCTACTATATTTATGCTATTTTGTAAATTGTTTTTTTTTCTGTTGTTTCTGTATTTGAAAATTATTATTTTTGCGCATCGATTTTTGGCGTCTTCACATTTAAATTCGGGGCGCATAATTTTTCGAATTACGTATTTTTAATTCCGTTTTCAATTTTGTCCTTTCTTTCCGTGTTGTTATGTAAGTTGCCTAACGACTAGTGTTAAACTCGTTTTTTTTTCTTGCGTTTAACATCTCTCCGTAATAAAATCGTACGTGAAGTACAAAAATGTTTTTTACATTGTTTTTGTACACTGAATGAATAACTTTTCAGCTGTAAACATGTCGCTATCCGAGTCGTTTACTCCCGGTCATATGATTAGTAATCGGTTGCTACAATATTTAGAGAAATTAACGGCTTCTGAACTATCATTCGCGTTAGAAAAAATTGGTTTAATAGACAGCGGTATAGTCGATGATAATAAATTACGCTTATATAAATGTCTCATGGGAGAATATAGCGTGGAGGATTTCTAACAATCTGTAATTCCGACAGAGGCAAAAATGTTACATCGACTGCGCACGTCACAACGCGATAAGTATATTGTAGAATCAATGCCCGCGGACCTCTGCAATTTTATACGACGCAGCAACAACTCAGAGATGGTACATATTTTAGATGTTAGAAATAACCCAGTTGATCTACCATCGATAAGCTATAGCGAAGTTATTACTGTAATGAAGAATAATTTTGTACAGCAAAAAAATTCACTTAATCGTACGGATAATCGTACGGAAATTCGTATACCAATAATCACGAATTTAGACCGACGACAGCTGACGAAGATCGAGACTCAGACGATCAAAGCCAACATAGCTCGCATAATTCCGAGCATAGAGCATTAGAGGATCTGAACAAAAACGGCTTTATTTATGTCGTGCCGAAACTAATTGCAGACGATATTAATCATTACAAAGAGATGGCTAAAATGCAGGAAAAGACGCTGACGCAGACATTAGAAGTACACGATCAGACGCTTACTAAAATCTTGTAAGAAAAGCAAGAACTTCAAGCGAATGTGCAGAAGCATGAGCAGAAATTTAACATAGCTAACAACTTTATGCAAAACCTGATGGGAGAAATCGCTCGACTGGAGTACTTATTGTCTAAAGAAAAACAACTCTCACGACAGCCGAATATTCAATCGGCTAACTCCAATCGTCATGTCAACTTTAACGACACATACTTCAAAAGGTACTTTACGTCAGAAGCCGTGCCCTCGAAAAACTCGTGCAAATGGTCATTACCACACAAGTGTAACGTCGCCACGTTATTTAAGAAAATTTTTGTTTTCTTGCACCTGGCTACTTCATTGCGATAAGCAGGCACAACTGTCAAATTTTAATCTCGGTGCAACGCGCGGGTCATTCTCAAGAAAAATAAACAATAGTACCGGAAAGATTCATGTGTACCTTTCTCGCGCAGTCCAAGCGTAATCGGTTAAATAAATATACTCTTTGCATAGACGGAGAGCGAGATGTCTAGTTTCAATTGACAGCACTGATTAAGGCACTCAACCTATGCTGTGTACAGCAATGATTATCGCCACGGCGCCGAGCCGGAGCGATAATCCGTCTGCCTCCAAAGTATGCACGCGTACCCGGTGAGAACGGCATACACGAATTTTTCTAAGCATCTTTCCCTATATTTCTGCACGCACAATATCTTCGGGTTTATGCGAAACTCAATTCATTTTGACCGCCTGGCAAAACACACACTGTGCCGAATGGTGAGAATGAATTGAGAAATATTATACTCCCGATTTGGAATTAGTTTTACTTTTGACCATGCATTTTTGTTATATTATATTATTATATTATATTATGTTTGAAACAAAATGCCATATATAAATGAAATAGATTTATATTGTATTACATGTTTTCCTATGAATTAGTTGAACTACGTATATATATACAATACAAGCGGAGAGTTATATACGAATATATATTTAGCAATAGAAAGTAAGTTAGAGTTAATTATTATCAATTAAATAGGTGTAAAGGAAAGTAGTGGAGGAAGAGAGATAAATCTGGAAATTCCCTCTTCAGGGAGCCCAAACTGCAGATGTCCTCTCTCTTGCTCTACTCTCTCTCTAGGAGGGGCGCAAGGCCGTCGTGCGGACCTAAGATAAGTCCGAAACTTACTATTGGGAAGACTAGGAGGAGGAGTAATTTTCCGATACATCTATTGGAAATTCTCCCTCTAAATAGTTTTCCAAATTTTAACAAGGACGTTTCCATAGCCTTTAAGATAGAGGAAAAATCGCTGACCGGACACTCAGTCCTTGGCACCCGCCTGGTCAAGTCGACTGTTTTCCTTTTTGTAACTAAAAATTTATTGTTGAAATGGTCAAATTATACCATTTCTTTTTTTCAAAAATTCTTTAATTTTTTTCTAATTCACCCTTACCCAACGAAAAAAATTTCTTATTTTCATTCAATTCATTAAATTCAAATTCAACTTTCGTGCATCGAACCTCTGCCGCCTTTCAACTAAATTTTTACCATCCAGCTACGAGAGAGTGTGACAGCAGAAAAAAAAGTAAAAAAATAAATTACATATTCTATTATTTGTTTTCTGTAGATTGAAATTTTTATCTTTCCTCCGCTAAGCATAAAAGCCAGTGCCGGTGGCTTATAAAAGTGGATTTTTCTAAAGTCGCGGTAAATTGTGTTAAAATCAACATATTGTACGAGCCAAGAATCTCAGGTCTAGTACCGTTGATTTTTGACATCGGCAATATTAAAATTGCACTCGGTCCCCTTTGGTTTTCCTCGCGAAATAAAACAAACAGATTTTGAGGAAATCTTCAGGCGAAAGCAGTTTGATTTCCTTCCTATCAGTTTCGAAAATTTCAAAACAGATAAGTAACTGAAATACAATAAATCCGGAATTTTTAATAATAAAAATTAAATCCCCTTGGTGCATTTCTATTCTTTTTTTTCTACAATTTCCATTTAAATTAAATTTTGCGCACAATATTTTTCTTTCCCCAAAAAATAGACTCGCCCCAAGCTATTGTCCGAGAAGGATAGGCTTAGATTAGAGTACATAAACAGATTTTGTCTAAAAATCTGATTATAAGGAAAAGAGTGTTGTACCTCGAGAATAGTAACAAAGTTTCTGTCCCCGACGTCACAGGGCTCAGTCAACGCCGTTTCAACGTTCGTCAACACCGGCGGGTAATTACTCGAATTACTTTCGACCAATTAACTTAACAGCTGGCCCTACGTCGAATAGCAACACGCAATACACCACCAATGGATGTGGAAGCTCAGCCGTTTACAGAGCGGACGGAAGAAAATCATCAAACGGCATCAGAATGGCAGCATCAGCAAGGGACACCAAACCCCTACCAGGACAATAGATGTGTCTGGAAAGGGGGGGGGGGTCAGCCGAACTATTCAAGTCGCCTGAATCCGGAGAAGGTGATGGATATCGGAGACAAAGTTTGGAGGTGGAAAGCGAAATTCGCCGGTAACCCGAACGAAGATATAGAAGAATTTATTAAAGATGTTGAAGATACTCTTAGACTGGCTTGCCCGCGTCTGTTCGATGAAGAGGTGCTAGACGGACTCTCGCAGCTATTGTCCGGCGGAGCCTTAAAATGGGCTCGCATCGAACGGCCGAAGTGTGTAACTTGGGCGGATTTCTGTAAAGACGCCAGACTCACTTATGGCATGCCCGACGAAGTGTGGTCGAACGTATTAATCTAAGCAAGCAAGAGAACCCAAGGCCCTAATGAGAGCGTAAGTAACTATTGCGTCAACATGGTCACCCTCGAACTACCATGAGCTCCGGCCTCGCAGTAATTCCGACTGCAGACCAGGCTACACCCGAGAAGGTGAAGGGCAAGAGTCAGCCGAAAATTGCAGAGACCAGCGCCTCCGACTCACCTGACCCACCGGCTTGGGTCAAAGAGCTCAAAGACTTCGTGAGTAAAATGGAGAAGAAACAGCCAGTTTCAAACTCGAACAAATCGAAGAAGAAGCGGAAGAAATCTCTAAAACCCGGAGAGAAGACGGGCTTCGAGGAAAATAAAGCTGATCAGGTGAAAGTGACTGAAAACAAGAAGCCGAGTGATAGCAGCGATACGAAGACTAAGAAAAAGAATGAACTCGTTTGTTACAGCTGCCGGAAGCCAGGCTATACGAAATATACCTGCCCTGACTGTAAGGGAAAAGCCAACGGGGAAAAGTAGCGGAGGTTCCTACTAACCCCACAACGCCTCGGACCTCAAATAGTGTTCAACTAGTGCCGACTATCGCCACGGAGTGCGCAGCGACCAGTAGCAATGGTGTACTGTCAGATCAGCGATGGTGGCTGCAAGTATATGTAGGAGAGTTCCGAATAAGGGCCCTTTACGATCCTGGAGCAACCCAAACTTGTATTGGTACGATGTCTATACAGTTAGCCAACGCATGCAACGCTACTGTTCAAACCTGCGATGGACTCGTCGCCTATATGGCAGACGGCAGCACTTCCATGGTTTCCGGAACGATTGAACTTCCTTTCACGATTGGCAGACAGACTCGTACGCTGACTGCCTTGATCGTCCCAGACCTTCGTGAAGGATGAATCTCGGCGCAGATTTTGTATTACAATTTGACGCGAGATTGAACCCGCGCGACGTACGTTAACACTCGAGAATTCGACCGCAGTCATTTGCGCGGACGGAGCTGATGTGAGTGAGACTGATCAACCGAGCCTAGCATCGATTGGATTGCAAGAATTGACTGATGTCCAACAAGCGGCATTAGAAAAGTTGCTTGACCGTCTTATACCAAAGTACACGGGATCACTCGGCTTCAACGACCTGGTAGAATTCGAATTGAAGGTCCAACTATGCCACCTAATTCAGCAGAAATACTACCCGGTTTCTCCTAAGCTCGAAGAAATGATGCATACGCAGGTAAAGGCTAAGTTAGGGTTATAGGGTTATAGGTGTATGCTAGGATTAAGAGGACAGTCGATCGTTGTCCTCCGCCGGTGTCGCATCCCCACCTGGCGACACCGGTATTTAATGGTTATCGTCAGTTACAGTTAAGTTGGCGGATATAAATATAAATTTTAATTTTTAAAAATTAGTAATATTAGACATTAATTTTTGTATTATAATTTTAGATTAATTTGTAAACACGCACAATTGTGTAAGAGTAGAGATATTGATGTATAAATAACATCTTTAAAATTTCTTAAGGTATTTCAGTAAAAAGGATTTTGATTTTATTATGTAATTTTTGTTTTAAATTTTTGTAATTAATTTTGTATTATTCCTTGGTTTGACTTAGCCTTGATAAGGATCTGGAACCGATCGAAACGTAGGCGAATAAAAAAGAAAATTTGGCTGGAAGAGATGTCTTAATTCATTTAATAATAACTACCACCATCGAGCGATAACTTCATCAATACTAGATATTCTGAATTACTAACTAGAGCAGATTGTACATCCGCTTGTTGCTTCCATAAACAACAACAGATCACATGCACAGGTGGGTACAATTGAAATTTTGAATAATCCCGAAATGGCACAACGTTATGCGTAGTTTTATGATCAGTCACGCGACACCCCATTTAGCGTATAAGCTATCCATTTTTCATATGCTATAATTTGATCGAGTGTTTATATGATGTAATGGCACGATTACTTTTCCCGTAGCAATCGGTCGTGTACAACCGTGACTCATACAGTCAGGTTTATTATCTCGTCGTAGTCTCCACGTGATTAACACGGCTCAGCCGGTTTGTGGTGTCCGTGCGTATACACGGAACGAAGGCGGGAGGGGACGGGGTTACCAATAATAGAATACGCGTGAAATACGAGAACTAAAGGAAAAATATATTCTAATAAAGAATACGTACAGCGCTCGTACGAACGAGCGAATGTGCTGCACCGCACACTGCGCGCCAGAGAGAGAGAGAGAGAGAGAGAGAGAGAGAGAGAGAGAGAGAGAGAGAGAGAGAGAGAGAGAGAGAGAGAGTTAGTACTTACAATCGCACGTCGGTGCCGGACGTGTGCGTAAGCCGGGCGCTACCGCAATACTGAATACTATGCCGCGCGCGATACGGAAGGACGCTCCGGCCCTTGACACGGCGTTGTCATATTTTGGCAGCGCGTGATTGATGGGCCGATAACATCGCTTACTAAGGAACGCGCGCTCTCTCTCTTAATATCAACCTAGTATAACGCGCTCTCTCGCTCTCTCTGTCTCTCTCGTATACTAGTATCCGCTGGTGGTTGCTAGAATATAAATATGTATTAGTACATGGTATATTGCATACGCCCGGAAAGGCGATAACGTGCATTTATTATGCAACCGTTATAACACCCCCTCCAGACGCTGAGTACCTGTCCCGGCATACCAGCTCTCGCTTACTACGGCTATCCGGGCGATAAGGGAGTACACTACGCCGTACGAAGTGTAAGTCAAAAAAAATGTTTCAATTACGAACACAATTTGAATACAATATGAAAATGTAAAATTTATTTAAAGAATATAAAGGGGTAACCCTATCTCTCTCTCTTTACAATGTGTAATTGGCGTATTGCCTAATCAAAACCAAAAAAAATCGGGCGTTAGTGCCTTTAAAGTAAAAAAAATCGGCAGAATTTTGCTCAGGACAACCCATAGGGGAGTAAAAGAGGAGGTTAACATTTATGGTGAAGATCGAGATTACCCATCACTTCCTATTTCTGGTTCAGTATGATAGGTCCGTACCATGCACTGGAAAGTTCGTGCAGTCCTCCATCTTCACTATTCCGCGCTCTTCGCAGATTGGGCATTTGCTCAAAGCTACTGCATGTCCTGCCATGCTGGGACCGTCTGCTTGACCAGCACTTCTACAGATGGCTCAACCTTTGGTTTGATGATTGGCTCTATAAAAACGATGGTATTATATGGTTTCGTCGAGGTCGAGATCCTCTTGCGATTCGGCCCGAGATGTGTCTAAGAGTCACTACCAGCTAGGCAGTCTGCCTTTTCATTACCAATGATGCCTGTGTGTCCAGGCACCCAGACTATCCTAACCTCTTTTTGCCCTGCCAGCATGTCCAGAGATTGTCTGCACCCCAAGACCTCTCTCGAGTCGATGCGGATGCAGTGCCAGGACCACCGCCCTACTATCCGTATATATGGTAATCAACCTATGGTTGCTTCCCTCATTCCATATCCAGTCAGAGCACTCTCTTATAACACTGATTTCTGCCTGGAATATAGTCGCTTATGATTCCAGGCTGCAAACCAATTCCTCGGTACCGCCCTTCCTCCACGCTCCTGCTCCTACCTCCTAATCCGTCTTTCAATCATCCGTAAACCACACCTCCCCCACCTTCAGTAGATCGTGTGTGTCCCCAATCCATTCCGATCTCTGCCGTATGATAACCTTA
Organism: Philotrypesis tridentata; assembly: GCA_018906965.1. Taxonomy (NCBI): domain Eukaryota; kingdom Metazoa; phylum Arthropoda; class Insecta; order Hymenoptera; family Pteromalidae; genus Philotrypesis; species Philotrypesis tridentata. The sequence continues at coordinate 29,135 of JACCIB010000645.1, forward strand.
TATGGTTTCGTGAAGCGTAATTCCCCAACCATCCTATCGAATACCTTCCAATCTCTATCTTTCATGATCTCCTTCATTATCCCTAAATCCCTGAACCTATCACTCGAATTTCTTGAACCTATCACTCACGCATGCTTTGAAAGCGCCAGCCCTTATGTCCCTAGCCAGCGGTGGGATTCTCAGTAGAATTCTCGGTGCAACCGTTGGGGTCGCCTTCATGGATCCCGCCATTCCCCGCATCACAAGCCCTTGAACTCGGTCCAGCGCCCCCGCATTTCCCTTCTGGTCTGGGTTCAGACCCATCGATAGTCAGTGCAAAAACGGAGTCGGACAGAGAGTGAGAACGAGAGAAAATTGAGGAAGCGAAAGTCTATCTCTGTCGCCCTTATGCATTTTTCTATGCTTCTCATTCGCTTTCACAGACTTTCCTATGTTTCGTTTTCTCCTAATCCTTACTTAATGTGTATGTGTACGCGTCTGCGCGTACGCGCGCGTATTTGTGTGCATGCGTGCGTGCATGTGTATATGTATGTGTGTGCGTGTACATGTGTGCGTGTACGTGCGTGTGCGTGTGCGTGTGTGTGTGAGCGCGTGTGTGTGTGTCGCGTTTAGTGCCACCACGGATTTGAATGAATTAAATTATTATCACAAAATTTTTAAGCTACATAGCGCTGTAATACCAATTACTATATATACAGATTAGTTTAAAGCCAGGTTTTTCTAACTGCAAAAAGTTACTAGTAGGAATGATATTGAAAAATCACGAAATTCTCGCATTGCACGTCTAATTATAAAACCACTAAGTACGTCAAATATTCTAACACTTCCTTGAATATCGTTTAAACTTGATATTTTTTATAGATGTAAAAAAATTTTTATTTTTTTTCATTTTCTTCTTTTACGATAAACTTCTTTCAATAATTATCAAATTCGATATTTCACATCTGTCAGCTGTGCCGAGACAGCTCACTTTTTTTTTCTTTTCGTCCTTCCCTCAGTCATCGGGGTATCTCCCAAGACTTCCGTGATTGCCTTACCGCCGGTCTCCGGCTTGCCAGCTTCAGCCTGCGGTCCTACTATATTATTTGGACTAGGGAGCCCATCGGTTCCAGGCGCTTTTGGAACCATTTCGCTTGTTTTTCTCATTATTTCTGTTCATTTTCAGCGGGTGTGTATGGCAGGCAGACCTTTCCACCCCAGCTCTGATACCTCCCCCATCTCTCCCACTGAAGAGCCACCTCCCCTCTCATGTGGCCTCGACGGGGCGCCCCGTCCAGCCTGCTGTGGCCCTACGCGGTCACCAACCGGCAGCAGCAGGACTAACGGGATTTTTCGCCGGCTGATGGGGCGGCCAGACCAGTTGGTTAAACCAGCCCGGGCCCCTGAACTATCCAGGGGCCCAGGAGCGCCATTAACACAATTTTCCCTCTGTACCCTCCGGTGAGGTGGAGAGGACTCCTGCTGCAGAGGCCCAGAAAGAGGTCGCGGCTCCGGGAAATCCAAGTGATCCTGCAGTGTAGTGTCTTGTTCGTGTGTGTCCGTGTTGTTGTGCTGTATAGTGTACCCTAGCCGAGCACTACCGCAATTCGCTCAGTAAGGGAGGGCCAGCCTTTTAGCCCCGGGTTACCCTCTGTCCAGGAGAGCTTTGTGCCCACGCAGAGGCTTCACCCTGCAGGCCCTGAACCCCGGTGGCCAACCAGTCCCCTCAGCACGACAGCCACACCTTGGGATTAGGGGTTGGATCAAATACCCATCGCGCCTCCTCCCGAACACAGTGGGGGGTTGTTCTTAGCCTCTGATGGACCCGCATGGCCGTTCTCGAGAACACCGAGTCCCAGACCCAGTCCCTGGGAGATGCCTGGCCGGAAGAGCCCTTTTTACGGTAATCCCAAACCAGGGAAGGTACTCCCGGACCCCAGAGGCGGCACCCCGCATCAGTCCGGTTTCACCGCCATGCCTGGGTGAAACCCACTCTAGCCTGGGGTGCGATCGATCACTGTCCCCGTCTCCGAGGACAACACCCCTCCCCCCACCGGCCCGGTTCCAGACACCGCACTCCCGACACCGAGGCTAGGCCGGCCGCTTTGATCCGCCAGACGAGCCATCACACTGGCCCCTTAGGGCACGCGTCAAAGTGACAACCTCTAGTGCGGGTACGTAGACGATACTATTTTGTGTATTAAGGAGGAACATGTAAATTTAGTGCTCAATGAATTTAATAGCTACAATAAATATCTATAAATTACTCATGAAGTACAGAATAATAATAAAATTCCGTTCTTAGATGTGATGCTATCTATCAATAACAAAAACATTACTACCAACTGTTATCAAAAGCTAACGAGTACTGTCAGAATTCTTAATTTTAATTCTAATCATCCTGTGCAATTGAAACGAAACATTATTTTCAATTTAGTTGACAGAGCAATATTATTGTTCCATAAGGATTTCCACAAAGAAAATTTAACTTTAGTAAAAAACATGGTAGTCAACAATAATTATTTATAAATAAATGTATGCGTCAACGTATAACATTACATAGATTTAATAATTTTAATTGTAATAATAGTCAAAAGGTTAGTAAGAATAATGATACTTCATATAGTAATACTAACAAAAAAATTTTGTTGTTACCGTTTCATGAAAAATTCTATTCTTCAATTAAATCTACATTTAAAAAATCAATTTCACTGTAGTTCCTACCTTCACGAAAAAATTGAACAATATAGTCAAATTAGGAAAAGGTAAGGTCGATATGATGAATGAAACAAACGTAGTGTATGAATTGCATTGTAATAATTGTGATGCGACTTATGTTGGTCAGACGGAGAGAAATCTTAAGAAACGAATTGGAGAACATAAAAAAACTACTCTTGATAAGTCTTTACCTATTCCCTTACATTTAAAAAATAATAGTATTCATTCTTTTGCGTTTGATAATGTAAAAATTCTTGACCGTGAAATTAATAGATATAAACGTTTAGTTTCTGAAAGTTTTTTTATTAAACTGAATTGCAATAATATCAATAAACAAGAAGATTTCAATTTCATCAATAAAAAATATTTGAGATTAAATAGTTGGTTTGTAAAATAGTTACTTCGGCACAATTTATATTCATTTTTAATTCGTTTTCAATTTTTCTAATTTTTCTTGTTGTTTGGTTATTTATTAGTAAAAATATTTATTTAATTATATGCAGTAGGGGATTAAATATATAAGTGCATATCATTAGGTTTCCACTGCTACGTTTATTTTTTATCACCAACTGTACTTCAATACTGTATAAGCTTAGACGTTCGGATACTGTCGTGTGCCGTCGGTTACACTCGGTTTTATATACTTTTATGTGTTCACTACGCATTGCTTCTACATACGTAAATACTTACTGATAAGGACATGGTTGAGCCAAGAGGTTTTTAACCTTTTCATTTATAATATCTTAGTAATTTATAATTAGTTTAATGGTATTAATTTTTGTGTATTATTTGTATAAAAAATGTGCTTGTTGGCTTTATCGATCTCTCCGAGGCAATCATGTGGAAAAGGGTTAGAATAAAAAGGCCCTTTTCTTATATCATCAACGTTTCGGCGAACATTATCGCCCTCGTCAGGACACTGTCGAAAGTTTTTATTATAAATATAAATATAAAATTACATAACAATTTTTTAAAACAATATTCTTAGAGAACTTACATATCGGAGCTGACGCGATTTTTGTACATCTCAATGATGTTTTTGCCCCCGGCTATTTAATAGCGGGGGACGAGAGACGCCGAGCGACACCGTTATTATTTATATTTCTCTGTCGGCTAATTTCTCAGAAGTGAGGAAGTAGCCAACAGCCGTCGCTTATGTATAATGTGCACGACTCATGATCTTTAGCGCGGTTTTGTTTACAAGTGACGTCACACATCATCATCTTTTCAGCTTTAGTTGACCGAGCAGTAAAGTTATCAAGTAGATGTTTTCATGAGAAAAACATTAATATTGTTAAGAATTTGCTGCTTGAAAATGATTACCCTGTTGAGTTCATTAATAAATATGTCAAGAAACGACTGTCGCAAGTCAAAACAACGAGACAACCAGAACAACGGTCAAGAGAAAATACATATCGTAATTACGTTGGCATACCATACATCGGCGGTTTCTATGAGTGTGTGCAGCATTCTTTGAGGCGTAACAACATAACAACTATTCCAAAGATACATAGTCAGATGTGCAATATTATTGTAAAGGGTAAAGATAAAAAAGAAAAGCACTTGGAAAATAATGTTGTTTACGAACTTAAATGTAATGACTGCACTGCCACATATGTCGGCCAAACAAAAAGAAATGTGTGTACACGTGTTGAGGATCATAGAAAATCCAAAGACAATGTCATTTCCGAGCATAAAGAAAAGTACAACCATGTTTTCAATTTCGAAGATTACCATATTAAAGACAGGGAGAGTAATCTAAATAAAAGGTTGATCTCGGAAATGATGTACATACATTTACAGAAAAACGGTATAAATAAAAAGGAGGATACCCAAAAACTCAATAATGTGTACACACATTTGATTTACCAGCTGAAAAGTTAAATGTGAATACAGGTATTCTGTTTATATACATCGAACAGATGAGGTGATGTGTGATGTCACTTGTAAACAAAACCGCGCTAAAGATCATGAGTCGTGCACATTATATATAAGCGACGGATGTTGGCTACTTCCTCACTTCTGAGAAATTAGCCGACAGAGAAATATAAATAATAACGGTGTCGCTCGGCGTCTCTCGTCCCCCGCTATTAAATAGCCGGGGGCAAAAACATCATTGAGATGTACAAAAATCGCGACAGCTCCGATATGTAAGTTCTCTAAGCATATTGTTTTAAAAAATTGTTATGTAATTTTATATTTATATTTATAATAAAAGCTTTCGACAGTGTCCTGATGAGGGCGATAATGTTCGCTGAAACGTTGATGATATAAGAAAAGGGCCTTTTTATTCTAACCCTTTTCCACATGATTGCCTCGGAGAGATCGATAAAGCCAACAAGCACATTAAACAACTACCGAGGGATAAAGTCATATTTAGATTGTGTGACATACACATCTAAAATACATCTGTATAAAAAAGTTGAATATTTATATATTTTTCAAATTTCCATTATTGTTTGTTGAATAAAACAGGCTTGACAAGGTCCCACATTAGAGGACGAAACGTTGCCGAAAAGTATTAGATGGTTGGTATTATTGTTGTGATATGGATAATTGGCCTTTCACAACAAATAAGGGTTTCCTCTACTGCTGTAAAATTTGTATATTTTTTGACTATTAATTATTTAAATAAAATGTTCTATAAAATAATTCTTATGATTATTTAAAATTATTTAATCATGCAATATATCATATTTCAAAATCACAGAACCTTGGAGTAAGCTGTTACATCGTTTTGTGGGTTTGAAAAATATATAAAAAATTATAATTTTTATAAATTAATAATATAATTAGTAATTCATTTCGTAAAGCACTATTAATTGTTAAAATTTTTTTAAAATAATTCTTATGATTATTTAAAATTATTTTCTTATACAATTTATCATGTTTCAAAACGTAGAAGCTTGGGATGTGTTGTGGCGTGGATTTGGGGACTTCAAAAACATAGTTTTTGTTGAATATTGCATAAATATTATAATCTGCGCTTACTGAAACTCTGATCGATACTTGTCGCACCATCTCTTGTTTACATACAATTCTATACATCGAGACACGCGCGACTGTAAGTCTCCGAGTGGGACAGACGTGCCGATGCCGTCACATCAAAGTACAATATAATAAAGTTACTTATATAGAATAAATAAACGTCACTCATTTCAACCACGACTCCAACAGTTTTTAATAATTAATAATTTAATTAATAATAAAATTTTGTTATTCATTTTTCATTATTTAAATAAAATGTTATATAAAATAATACTTATCATTATTTAAAATTATTTACTCATGCAATACATTATAGTTAAGAATGCCGGAAACTTGTGATGAGTTGTATTTGGGTTTGGTGTTTTAAAAATATGTAAAGAATTCAAATATTTAATAAATTATAAATCAAATAATGGTATTTCTTATCAAGCACTATTAAATATTCAAATGAAATGGCGTATATAATAATTATTAGCATTAGTTAAAATTATTTTATCCATACAATATTTCATATTTGAAAATGACAGAAGCTTTGGGTGAATTATATCACAGCTTTGTACGTATGAAAAATATATAAAAAATTGAAGTTTGTAATAAATTTTAAGTTAGTCAATAACACGAATTGTTGGGCACTAGTAATATTCAAATAAAATGGTGTATATGATAATTATTATCATTATATAAAATTATTTAGTTATGCAATATATTATATTTGAAAATGACAGAAGCTTGGAGTGCAATACAAAAAAATTCATGGTGATAGCTATTGTCAATACAAAAGTATCTGTATAAGTGTATTGTGACGGTCAGCCGTCAGCCCCAGCTCGCCTGGACACCACCGGAGCCACGCTAATGAAAAAGCATATACTTAGACCCGGTGGTGTTTACAGGAGAACCGGGCAGAGATGAGAGCGAGAGAGAGAGAGAAAATACGGCCGGAGCAGCAGAGAGAAGCAGCGCCACACGACACCGCTGAAAAGGAGCCACGTTCAGTGCGAGGCATGCGCGGCGCCGCACGAGAGAGAGAGAGAGAGAAGCACTACGCGCGCCACACCGAGAGAGCGGCAGAGAGAGGGAAGCCGCCCGAGAGCGAGCGAGAGCGGAGATAGCGGCGACAGCTGAGAGCGCAGCACGGCGAGCGAAGCCACGAGACGTACGCGCGCGTGCGACCACCGCCATGTTGGCGAGAACTGAAGAGAGAATGAGAGCGAGCGAGAGCGAGATAGACAGAGACAGCGAACAAATAATGCGAGCGTAGAGAGTGGAGGCACGCGACGAGCCTCGGACGTTATTGGCGACGAGTGGAGGGCTGCGGCTCGGTCCACAGTAGTACGCGAGCGAAAGATATTGTAGCGAAGCATTGTAAGAGAAACGGCAGGCGGAAAATGTATAATCGAATACGGCTACAGCCAAACAAGGCGAATTAGTGAATTTGAATTTCGCGCGCGAGGATACCTAATATTTGAGTGGGCGCTAGGATAAAAATGGGCTATATGAGGCTAACACGTGATATCGCGTGAGCAGGAAAGGATAGTTAGGAAATACATGCGTAAGAAAGAGACAGAGAGAGACGCCGCGGTCGCAACGACCGCGCAACAGGTAGTACAGCCAGTATCCAGTGAGCAACAGATTCGACAGGACGCACTCCAGGATAGCTATTCCCTCCGCATTATACGACATAACCTCCAGCATTTAAACTGTCGAGGTTCGCATCGCGAATTAGTTCTGCGCCGCGCGATTTTCAGGGCACAAGGCATCATCCGAACGAGAGGACGAGCAGTCAGCCGGATTCACAGCCAGGTAGACGCTTATCTTATTCGAAGCGCGCGTTCCTCCGCGTCAGCCGGACAATACCGCCAGAGCGTGCTTCCAGCACGCGAGTCCTCCAACATTTTCTTATTTATTTTCTTAATAAATGCCAGGCCATTAAACCTGACATAGTGTGTGTGTTTATTTATCGAGCCACCCCGCCTATCCTTCTTCCAAATATCCGCGGCCGTGAGGAAACAGGTCCGTGTACCGCTAAGCAGCCGGCAAAGCGGTTGATGAACCGGGCGCCCACATCAAACAAAAAAAAACTTATAATTTCAAAATACGGTTCATCTGGCAGTCCGATAACAGGGTGCGACCACGTTGTGGAGCTCTCGACGGCCTCCCCGAGAGAGCATAAAAACCACAACGTCACAGCATAAAAAAAAACTTTTAAATTTTTAAATTTTTTAAAATAGCAGCTACGCATTTGAAGCAGTTACGTATTCTCTACCTATTCATTTAAATCAGCTACGTATTCTTGGCATTTTTCACGATTTTGCTTCGTTTTTGAGCTACAAATCGCGGAAAATGAAAAATTTTTTACTCAAGCTTTTAATTTAAGTTTTCTGAGCTCAGTTAAAAAAATTCGATTTCATTAATTCATATTTAGAATTATTTAATTCTTTGATGAAAAAAAAGTTCCCACTAATATCGTATAACACTATTTTGAAAATTTTCTTTCTACAAATGTATAGCGCAATGGAAATCATTTAATTTCATCGAAGCACATTTGCGATTATTTCTTTCATAGAAGGAAAACACACTTTCCAAGCACGTAGTATGTACGTAGTTACGTAAGTATATGACAAGTAACAATTTGTAACCATATATAATTCAAGCAATACTAAATCTTATCAAGTACTACTGTTACTTATTCAGATACTATGTTATACACTATAATTTTAATTGGTATTTAAACTTATTTTTACATAATCTAACATATTTGAGAATTACGGAAGTTTTAGGTAAGTTGTATCATGGTTTTGAGGGTTTAACAAATTATATTATATTATATTATTAAAAAATTATATTATACTATATTATTATAATAAAAATAAAGAATCCCCTAATCTTTTGAAAATATATTATGAAATGTTATATTGTTGCAACCATCGTGTTCTCCGTTCTAGTGCGTTTCGATTCATGTATAATGTATAATTTGAGATATCAACCTTTTTCACACAATTCTAAACTCTGCATGCACAATCTCCAAATATAATTTTTTAACTGTGACATTACGTCACAGAACCATTTTGCCACAGGTGACAGTTTACCACACTGACATTTTACCACAGGTATCAAAATCATATATTTTTTAAATATCTAAAAACTCGAAATTACCCCTATATACGATGTCCAGGTGTCAGGGTGACCCCCAGGTCGACGAAATACCGTCGGCAAGCATCAGCACCAGTTGTACGATAAAAATACCTGATAACTGGAAATTGTCCCTGTAAACGAAGTCCAGGTGTCTGGGTGACCCCAGGACGACGAAACACCATCGGCAAGTATCAGCACCAGTTTCACTGCAAAAATACCTGAAAACTCGAAACTGTCCCTGTAGACGATGTCCAGGTATCAGGGTGACCCCCAGGTCGACGAAAATCATCTGCAAGGTCAGATGATCAATAATCCATCCATTATTTTCCATTTTATAACCACATCTAGTATATATATAGGAATTTGATGAAATCGATTTTATTCTTTTATTAAAAAATGGGTCTAATTAAAAAATCTCAAAATTTTTTTATCATGAGTGTATAGAATATTCAAAATCAATTAAGTTCATCCAACCATATTTTCAATTTTTTATTTGCTTCAGGGTAAAAAAGCACCCGTACCTATGCGAGTTTTTGAGATTTGAAATCATCTATATAGGCCTATATCTAAAAAACTAATTAGGCGCGGCTCAACTTTTTTACATGAGTGGAAGCGCACTGTATCAGAGAACACAGTCATTGCAACAAAGTTAAATTTTACAATGTATTTTTTCCAGAATCGAGGATTTTTTACAGGACTGTTTTTCGGGATTTTATTCTCTTAATATAGTGTATATAGGCATATGTAAATAATTAATTAAAATTATTTAATTGCAGGTATCACCCTTTATAAATCCAGAATGTGAAACCATGGCCATGAAGAATGGAAGTGACACCACAAAATATTTCAATAACTTACATAATTTCAACATTAAAGAAGAATTAGAAACATTGGAAAAATTAGTTAATCAATTGCTGAACAAGCCGCCGAACGATGTAGTTGAGAAAAAGCATGATATATGGAATAGTATGAAAATATTTGATAATGAATGTATATCTTTATTACCTATGAATGATTTGACCGTTATGGATGAAAAATGTAAATATTTCTCTCGTAAAAAAAGTTTGGAAAAATGCTCAAAATTATAAATTTATATATATATTATCTGTTCAAGTAATCAACGTATCAATGTAATATTACAATTTTTGGAAGTCAATCCATTAAACAATCTCTCATCCTAGTTAGTATGTATTATAAATTTATTTTAGAATATTAAAAATATACTCAGGTTTGCAGAGATTCATCGGGATTGACACAGCTTCATTCGGATATTTTATTTTATAATTATTTTTTATATATAATTTTATAATTATTAACTAGTTAGTATTCAAGAGATAAACAATATAAAACAGTGATATAGACTAAAGATTCAGTATATTGATTTCGTTTAAATCAACAAAGTTTCATTTTGGCTACCATACGTGTGTGTTCTTTTTTAGTGTGTGAGGGTTATTACGATGTTCTGTTGGATGTACCCATTTCTGATGAACACGAACAGTAGCTTGAGGTGTCATGCCTGAGTTAAACTATCAAAAAATCAATTATTTTATTTTTTTTGTAGCACATTTTCTATAGACTCTGATGATGATACCCGTTTTGTGCGAAATTTTTTTTTTGCAAAAATTAAAAAAAAATATTATGCTTTTAGATAATTTATTCGACTCTTTTTATTACCACTAAATAAGATTTTTCCATCACTTTCCACACACGATTCTAAGGAAAGTTCAAGATGAGTTCAGACGGTAGGTGGAAAATACACATGCGGAAGAACGAAGAAGGGAGGAAAGTTTGTTCATGGCAAGAGACGAGAAGAAAACTAGTCAGCGCAAACACCTGCAAATCATCAGCAACTATCATCAAAAGCATCGAGTACCAATTGAACTTCAACAAACCATCAGCAACCATGTACATACAAGTACAGCGGCTAACATTTGAAGATGTATACGTTGAATTACATGATATAGTTGATACAAGAATTGCATTGATGATGGCGAATCATAAGTTTACAAAGGTTTTTGTACTGTCAAACCATATCAAGAGGATTTCACCCTTCAGAAGAAATGTTTTGGACATGTTTAAAAGAGGATAGCAACAAGACTAAGAAACCTCGAGAACCGATTAGCAAGAAAGAATTTATAGGATGGTATAGTCATTGGTGAAAAAAACCATCTAACTACTCTGAGAATTAATCGGTACACAAAGTATTATGGTAATGCTATGCAAGACCATTTGGAAGCATCCGTCTGATAGGAGAGCAGCAGAATCAGTATTACAAGCACGCAAAGCTCGAAGTAACAGAAATCAATCAGATTATGATTCTTACAGAGTTGGGACACAGTGAAAACATAACCCTACATTTTATTCGAATACACTATGATATTGCAAAACTTGAAATTCAACGATTCAGAAATGAAAATCCAATTAAATTTTCTCTCAAATTTCCATAACACTTGAAAACAATCGAAAATATAACCATTATTTTTCAAAATGTTAGATCCCTCCACAAACACTTGATAGATATTTCAAAGGACTGAGGGTTTATTAATAATGATATTTTAATCTTCGTTGAACCATGGACATTACAAAATGATCCATTATTTCTTGAATCTTATGCTCTAATAGTCAGTAAAGATTTTGGAAGTAATAATAGGAAACCCTTCGGATACGCCGTATTTGTTCAAATAAACATATTAGCCAATAATTACATTAAAATATTTTATGATAAATGTTTTGAACAACGCATAAATGTTACTGGAATTTTCATAATACAGCTATTATACTCATTTATAACAAGACTAATGCCCCATTCGATAAGTTAAAGTTTATGATTTTCGAAGCACTTGAAGCAGCGAAAAATCATAATGAATCTCACGATAACATAATCATTATTGGCGAGTTTAATATAAATTTACAAGATAAGCAAAATTCCAAAGTGAAACAATTAAATGAGTTATTATCAGAATTAAAATTTATACATGTAACTCCTCAAAATCATTCTTCTACAATATACAATACACAAATTGATTACTGCTTTTCATTGTTAAATCATATACAAGCAAATTATTATGAAACTATTGTTATGTTCCGGGTATTCTGGAGCAATTTCGATTGTTCTCGAATATTCGAAACATAGTGTATTGCACTGCAAGCTGACAGTGTACTTCCTTAATGTCGCTACTCGGCCTAAGGAATGTGCAACATGAGCTTACGGTGCGATATACTTAAAGTATATAGTGTATAGAGAGAGGGCAAGGGACGCGCGGGCGTAGGTTACTATCTTTGCCGTCAGCGTTAATTGTCGGCCCAAGAGAGCAATTGTCGACAATGAGCTGAGCAATTAGTCAGTCGCTCTTGAGCCCTGGCCGACTATAGATCAAAGTAGAATTTTAGAGTTGGCCCAAGAACTTGTTATAAATCATTAGCAGAATCCAGTACAACATCATTACAGCAGTCAGCATAAATTAATAAATCATTGGACTATTATTGTATTCCTTCGCTCAAGAATGTGAATAAATATTTAAACTAGTAGGATTGTTAGTAATTAACAGAGCTCTGAGGATTGAATTCATTCTCATACCTGGCCCATAATTATTGATTAAACACAATGATAGTAATCAAGGAAATTATTATTCTACAAGAACATCAAGATAAGAGGTTTGATTAAATATAATACATATAGTAAAAATTGAAAACACAAAGAAATTGGCCCTACGAGTCAGGAATGACCGCCTGATGCCTGCGGAGCGGGTGTTAAAGCAAAAGCTCAACAAACAGTAAAAATATTTAACGTTGAATAGAGTGCATTTAAGCACTCTAGCTGACACTATATTCAGTGATCATAAAGCTATATGATTACAATTATAAAATAAAAAAAACATACAAACATAATTAATAACTTTTTTTTAATATTATTTATTCTCGTGAATTATCAAATGTTGCAAAATTACATTCAAATTCATGTAAACAATTTTTATGAAACAAGATTACATAATATAGCCATATGATTCTATTATAAAAATATACGATTATTTTTATAATCATGAATCGAATATACAGATATAATGCATGTGAGTACAAAATTAAAACATTTCAATTCAAGTAAATTATTTTGATTTATAAAAATAGTGAATACATCTTTGGAGCAACGGCAAAGAAATGCTAACCGCCCTGCTCATGTAAGCAGCCACCGGAAAACTCTTAGGGCTGTCAACGGATCTAGTCGACTCAGACTCATCCGTATCTCTATTTCCAGTATGTTCCACTGTACCTCAGCCACCGGTAGACAAGCTGATTTTATCTGCGGCCAACGGATCACAAATCAAAACCTATGGCATCAAGAAAGTACAGCTGGACCTCGGCCTTAGCCGACCAATCTCATGGAAATTTATTGTCTCAGAAGCCAAACTGCTCATCATCGGAGCAGACCTCCTTACGCATCACGGTCTCATCATCAACCTAAAAGAAAACAGCCTGGTCGACTCTACAAACCAACAACATACGACTGGGGCCATTGCACCTGTCGATGTCTTCAACGTAACCCCACTACAACAACAACAAAGAACGGATACCTACCACGATCAAGTTACTCATCTTCTCGAAGATTTTCAAGAGCTCTTCAAGCCTGCATCCGACCCGCCTAACATTTCACATGTCGGAATCGAGCACTTCATCAACACCCATGGACCACCAGTGAGAAACGCACCCCGTCGCGTAGCAGGTAACAAACTAGCAGCGGCGCGCAACTTCTTCAGTCAATTTATCCAACGTGGTATCGTCAGGCCGTCCAAAAGCAATTGGGCGAGCCCTCTCCATATGATCCCAAAAGGAGAAGACGAGTGGAAAATCTCCGGAGACTACAGAGGCCTCAACGCTGTCACGGAGCCCGACGCTTACTCCATCCCACGGATCGAAGACATTTTAATGCATCTCACCGACTCCATTATTTACACCAAACTAGATCTCGAAAAAGCTTACTATCAAATACCTGTCGTACCAATCGACGTCCAGAAAACAGCGGTAGCAACGCCGTTTGGAAACTTCGAATTCTTGGGCATGCCGCTAGGCCTCAAGAATGCAACACAGACTTTTCAACGTTTCATGGACTCTATTCTACGGGATCACGCTGAATATGCTAAAGCCTACATTGACGACGTCGTAATCGCGTCAAAGTCCCTAGAATCTCATCTCATTCACGTAAGAGCCATACTTACCATCTTAATTCAACACAAACTTAGATTAAATCAGAAGAAATGCGCCTTCGCCCAGGATTCTATCATCTTTCTCGGATTTCAAGAATCCAAGTTCGGATTCTCTCCATCAACTGATAAGATTGAAGCAATTCTGGAGCTCCCTCAACCTAAAACCATCGCCGAATTACGCAGATTCATCGGAATCATCAACTATTATCGTGACAGCATACCACACGCATCTGCTCTCCAGTCTCCACTCACGGACCTCATGCAAAAGCCAAAGAAAAACGATAAAAGTCCAGTGGACCGGACAGAGCAACGCCTCGAAGCATTTACAAACTGCAAAAAAGCCCTAGGATGCCTTGAGCACATCGACCGATGCCGCGCTCGATCAGTACGTCGATGGAGTCTGGCAACCTCTAGGATTTTTTTCACGCAAACTCTCTTCAACGGAAGCCAAGTATAGCACTTACGACAGGGAGCTGCTGGCTATCTATCTAGCTATTAAACATTTTCGTCACATTCTCGAGGGAAGACCATTTTTTATCAAGATAGATCATAAACCGCTAACCTACGCATTCAAGCAGAAAGCGGACAACACTTCTCCACGTCAGACTACACACTTGGACTATATCGCTCAATTCACTACAGATATCAGATATGTATTTGGACAAGATAATGCCGTTGCAGACGCCTTTTCCAGAGAAAACACCATCTCGATGCCACCGACCCTGACGCCAGAAGCCATCAGTACGGCCCAGACGGAAAACGACACAGAGGAACCAGTGGAAAACTCGTCTCCACATCTCCAATCGCTCATTTTGGAAGGACACCCCGTCCTCTGCGACTTATCCACCGGCTATGTTCGACCATACCTTCCACCATCGCTACGCAAACTGGCTTTCGACACTGTACACGGACTCTCGCACCCCAGCGGTAGAGTCACGTCCAAAGCGCTTCGGAAAAAATACATCTGGCCAGGACTCAGGAAGGACGCAATCAGTTGGGCTCGACAATGCATTCCATGCCAAAAGACAAAGATTCACAGGCATAACAGGAGTACACCAGCTGGCATTGACGTCCAAGATGGACGATTCAACCACATTCATATCGATATGGTAATCTTAGCATTAATTGACAATTTCAGATATTGTCTCACCATTATTGACTACTTCTCTAGATGGCCTGAAGCCATCCCGCTCAAGGATATACAAGCCTCCACAGTGGCCACGGCGCTCTACTCACACTGGATCAGCTTGTTTGAAACACCATTAACAATAACAACCGAACAGGGTGCTCAATTTGAGTCAGCCCTTTTCACATCATTGGCTCAGCTCATGGGTGCACAACGTATTCGAACTACTCCATACCACCCACAATCAAATGGATTGATTGAACGATGGCATCGCACTTTCAAAGCAGCATTGATGTGAGCTCCGGAAATTTCTACGACTACTCTCTTGCCTACAGTCTTACTAGGACTCAGAACAGCTGTCAAGGAGGACATAGGAGCATCACCAGCAGAAATGCTTTTCGGGATAGCATTGAGGGTGCCAGGAGAGTTCTTTGTTAACTCAGACAACCCTGGAACACAGACAACTTTCGCAGAAGCACTAAAAAAGCATTTCAGGCTTCTTCGTCCAGCACCAACATCGCATCACGTTCGACCTACGCAGTACCGACAGAAGGACCTGGCAACCTGTACACATGTATTCAAGAAAGTAGCAGCAGTCAAACCTCCATTGACTCCACCTTATGCAGGCCCGTAAAGGGTACTCGAGCGCTTGGACGACAAGCGTTATGTAATTAATGTCAACGGAACTCCAAGAACCTTCTCGACGGATGACCTCAAGGCGGCACATCTCTCACCGGATTCCCTACTTACTCCCTATCCAAAAGTTGTTTTAGGTACACCTCCGGACGTCCACCTACAAAGGACGGACACCTTTCCGAACGTCAAGGTCATTCCAGGGGGAGGGATTGTGGAGCCTCTGTCGCCCCCTTCCACGTCAAAGCAAGTGCGCAGGCACAAGCAGATTCTCGAGCCGCGCACGGACCCCGACGAGAGCCAGCTCGCCGAGCTTCACATAATCTGCGGCCTCTGAAGCGAGCAGCAGCTCAAGCCTCTTGATACTTACCCGCAAATCTGTTCCACGCCATAGCTCAGCAGCTACGCTAGCGTGGCGTCCCGCCAATTGTATCTTATCAGAATAAATTCAAGTTTCTTTCGTAAACGACTAGTTTACTTTGCGCCTAACCTACACACGAGAGAGAGAGAGAGAGAGAAAAGAGGAAGCATCGAAAATCGTCAGGAGATCGGACGGATCCGGACCGCTCGCCTGACCTGGAGTCGCACGCACGCCTGCACGAGACGCACCGCCGGATCGTCGCAGCCTTCAGCCCCGCACTTCGCCATTCTGCGCACCAACAGCACAACCCCGATATATTTATTATTATTATAATATAAATTATTATAATATAAATTATAATAATTATAATAATTATAATAAAATAATATAAATTATTTTATTGTAATAAAAATTGTTTCCTTATTCATTATTATAATAAAAATTTATTTATTTTGCAGATTACATTATTTTTTCTGTTACAATGCCAATATTCTAAATAGATTTTGGGCATTGTCACCCAGAATGCCCAGATAGGTCCCTATCACCACTACACAGCCCGTCCTCAGGTTGCGGATAGAGGAAAAGGTCCTTAAAATATGTTTTAGCTGTGAATAAATTGAATAAACAACCGCGGACAGACGATTGGGGCGATGTAATATGTGATTAACCCATATTGACATTCAAACATGTATAAATATGTATTTATTCAAATAACTAAAATATATAAATGCGTCAACAAAATATATCATTATAAATACATAAGATCAAGCCCAAATGTATTCTGTCACATTACTAAAAAAATTAATTTATTAAACATTTTCATTAAAAATAGGCATAAATCTGCTCACCGTCCAATTATCACACAGTATAAAAAGCATTTAAAACTAGTGTGCCACATTTGACATTCGGCCCGTTGGGTCTGCAGGTCTCAGTGGCTCGCCGCCTTCGCGATGCAAGGCGTGTAAAACGCGACCGACGCTCGCGCTTCGCGCTCACCTGAACCCCCTACGTTCGTGCATGCTTCGCGCTCATCCAGTCCTGCTACGGTACTTTTCTATAGGGATCGGAGTTTCTGTTGGTTCACCGTTAAGTCTTTTAATGGTTAAAATTTTATAAACGTGACGTTATATAATTTCTTGAATTGCTAGAAAACTATAAAGTAAAGACATTCAAAAAATTTGAATTCGCCACCAAACATGTTGCGTCCCACACCGTCGGGTCGGGAATGAAGATTACTATCTGATCGGTACAGTAGAATTTTATGTGAAGCAGCCAAACAGCTATTTTTCATCCAACTCGCAAGATACTATATAGATCATATCAGTGCAATTAATCAGTGTCTGCTAGCTGCTGTAACAACTATCAGTGTGTATAACCTCATCAATGGTGTTTTTAATATAAGAACTTCCAGCCTCTACAGAGTACAGCAATTATTCAGATGAGTATTAAAAACTAATAAGTAATAATAATATATTCGCAAAGAGATTTTTCTTTGTTTATGTGTTGATTGTAGGTATGCGGGTGGAAAACGGAAAGACAGGACCTTTATATTGACTGTATGGAGTGGAATTTTGCATGCTTTCTAAGAACTTAAAGTGCATTTAATAATGGCAAGTATTGCGAATAACTGTAATCATTAGTTTAATACGACTATGAATTGGTAATGATAATTTTAATTTTATTTTCAGCTTCTATAATACTATTATCAACCATCATGATGTACGCGCACCATCAAATATACATTATGGCATGTATATTTGAATACCGAAACCAAATCAAGTTATGTCGGACAGTTTCTGTAAGTATCACTGAGTTTATTCATATGATTTACATACTTGCCGCAGGTTTTCTCAGCATCGAGTAGACCAATTGGACTGAAATTTTAAAGAAACCTTCTGAATAGGTTTCCAAAGGTCATGATTTTTGGTAAGTAAACACCTTTAATTGTTATACCTTTAATTATCTTTAATTGTTTTCAAGGGCTATACTCACTTAATGCATATTTGTAATGCATAAATGAGAAGTATAATACTTATATATTGAAGGGGAAATATAGTTTTTAGAGCACATTTCGACGGCTGAGATTAAAAGGCTGCTTATTCAGAGTCCGCTTGAAGACGCTGCTTATTCAGAGTCCTCTTGAAGAAGCTGCTTATTCAAAATGACATTTTTTTTCATTTTGTAGTGGCAACCCTGCGAGAATTTAAAATCTGTTTTCGGCGGAAATGAGCAGTGAAAAAAATCGGAAAAATTCGGAAAAATTCGGAAAAAATTTAGAAAAATTGTAAAAAATAGAAAAATTTGGGAAAGTCAGGAAAATTTTGGAAAAAAATCAGAAATAATAGAAGAGGACGGAAATTTGAGAAAAATGAAAAAAAATCGATACAGTTCGGAAACATTTGAAAAACCGATAAAATTTTTATAATAATTATTATAAAAATTGTATATTGGGTATAATAATTATATGTAATATTTTTAAAATTTTCCTAACTTTCCCAAATTTTTCGATTTTTTTACGATTTTTCCGAATTTTATCCGATTCCCTGGTAGAAATTCAAATATCTAAAATGGCCTACAAACTACAAAATGGTTATGAGAAACAATCGATTCCGAACTTACGATGAAACGCTTTTTCTCCCATTATTTGAGCATTTCATGAAATACTCATAACCTCCAAATCATTACACTAATTTTGCTGCATATATTGTACGCTAAATACAGGGAGGTATACGTATTTCAGTCTGTTTCGATACAAGGTATGGAATAAACAAGCGTTTGAAGCTGTAAATACGTGGATTACTAAGATATTTATGATTTACTTAATTTTACAATTTTTCTATCGATTACATTAGGCCAATTAAATTAACATTTTTCCGCGCAAAAATTGTAAACAGCAATTTTATTGGCTTAAACCACTCGGAAGAGTGTGTACATTAATAATCCGTATCTGCAAACAGCTGAATTTGTACAGCTAATTCGCTATAAACAAGTCGGAATTTCGCATTTTTTTGGTTTTTCCTCTGCGTATTGAAAAGTATTGATGGCAGAGAAAAAAGTTTCAAATAAAAGTTGTTTCTTATGAATTTTGCACAAAAATGTCAGCGGTGGCATATGTCTATCTCTAATAGTTAAGTTGTAAATTGGCTATAAACGCGAATTCTGCCAAAATCGAAAATTGTTTATAATTATTGAACAAATTATTTTACGTTTCCTTTATTCTATGACAAGGTAGTACTTAATAAGTACCATAAGCGTGCAAAATCCGAATTCTCTATCTACTATAGTTTTTGTGCAATAAGGACCGAAAGTTGAAAAAGTTGTTATTTTCAAAGTGCTGGCAAAACGTGAAAAATTATTTCAAATAGTTCAACTTGTACGTTGTCTAGAAGAGTTATTATAGAGAAGAGTTATTATTATAAAGAATTATAAGAGACGTTCAACTTTATACGTCCTCTAGAAGAGTTATATTTCAATATACTACTTTGCAACAATTTTTTGAAAAAAGGCGTGTTTTAACCCTTTCTCTCTAATTATCTACGCATCTATTAATCGTATGGAGCTTCTGAATAGCGCATTTGCTTTGTAATTTTATACTGCACAATTTTTCTCTCTTGTTGTTTTATCCCTACTCCCGTATTTTTCGATTTCTAAGCGAAACATAAAAAAACTGACTCTTTAGCGTCCTTTTTGTTTATAACAAATGCACAGTATAAAACTAATTTCAGCATGATACGACTATTGAAAGTACGCATCATTTATAACCGAATGGCATAGGTCCCTACATATATTTTTAACATTCAAGGAAGAAATCTCTATTACTTGGCCCTTCCGAATTTTAAACGGCGAGCTCGGCGCCGAGTGCGGCTACCCCCACTCCTCCGGCAACGGCGCCGATGTCCGAAATCTAAGAAACACTTTTTTGCAGCTACTTATTGCTTGTCAAAAAGCTTGCTTAAGAGTAAGATCAATAATTTTACTGTAAAGTTCAAGTCTTGAACTTCAGGAATTGAACTTCAAAATATGCAAAATCAACTTTTGGTTATTGTACATTGAAAAAAAAAAGTATCTCGGTTCCTATTGGTCGTACCAAGTCCATCTGGGGCTTAAAATTTCGACAAAAATCCCACCTTTGCAATAAACTTATTTGTAATTTGATTGCACTTAAATATTGTGTACAGCGAATTAATTAATTACGTACTTTATAAACATTTGCTCCCCCCAGGACGCCCCAAAAAAAATTTCGCAGTTTGTAAAGTAGTATATTGTGTAACGTGGAATTTTCCCGCCCGCACGGGAATTCCAGTTATTTACAAAATATTTCTAACTTACACGGCTTTCTTCTTTCCCTCTGGCTCGCGGTATTCCTGCAATGGTGAAAAGCGGGAAGTGTGGTGGCAATTAGGTCGAAAACTGTTAAACACAAGTATATTAGATAATAATTCACGGATATATTCTATTTTCCTTGTTACAATTAATTATTTTAGCAAACAGATTTGAATAACTCGAAATAAAGCATGGGCACGCGGCCATATTACTAGTTCCAAGGCAGCTTGATGATGCTACAAAAATGGGGCCGCGAAAGTTCCTCTATGATGATTCTATTTAATAATTGTAAATCAGAGGGAAGTCACCGGCCAAGATCTGAAAACGCGAAATTTCCTCCATGTGCTACGACAACCTCAATCCTCTATTACGCTTATATTCTCCGCCATGACGTAATTATTCTCCAAAAATATTTACAATAAAATATAACCGATTTCCTCTATGACTTTGTTCAACGCAAATCCTCTACTTTCCTTTCCTCCAAAAACGTGAACCCCAATCCAAACGTAATATTCCAAAGTAATAGCTTCTTCCAAACTCCTCCAAGAAAAACTCAAACGGTAAATCAAAATGGCTTCCAAGGGAGAAAAACAACCAACTGCTGTGACCAACTATATGCGACCAGCACCAGTGACGGAATAGAGTGCGGACTACCACCAAGGCGTCCGCCGACAGAGTGACACGGTCGACGCTTCGTCCGAGGAAGGATGCCGCGTTTTTCCCACCCGGCCTCCTTCTTCACGGAAGCGTCGATCTGATCACCGAATTTTCCAATTGGTCCTTTATCTGAAATAAATCCTCTATTGGCCATTAATAGACCACCACTAATTTATTCCTCTATCCGTGATTTTCCCCAGCGCCCTCTTTTCCAAATCCAATTTTATCATTGGTTAGAAAATCAATTAACGTCTTCTATGTATTTCCTCAATATACAAATTCGCGCCCCCTCTATGAATATCGATCAATAAATCAATCATGCCGATATCTATCCGGTGGCTCCACCTATAGATAATCTATAAACCGCGCGATATTTGAAGAGCCTCTATCATCCTCGAGTAAACCCTAGAGATACATATATCGAGTCATCAAAGATTCCTAGTCCGAATATTCCTCTATACGTCTCTGTGACGTCCACGAGTCAACATAAAGTCAACTCTGAACGCTCCAAACGCCATCAACTTCGCGCCACTATATCCCTTTCTCTCTTAATCAAACGCGCTCTCTCTCTCTCTCTCTCTCTCTCTCTCTCTCTCTCTCTCTATCTCACACATGCTCGACTCCCACTCTCGCCAATTTCTCTCTCCCGCGGGCGCCAACTCTCTCTCTCTCTCTCTCTCTCTCTCTCTCTCTCTTACGCTCACACACACGCTCTCCCCTCAACACACCGCCGCATGCATGTAACCGCGTGGCGCGGCCGCCAGCTCGCTTCCTGCCATGCCGCCTCCCGAGTGCCGACGCGCTGCGCAGGTGTGACTCGAGATCTCAAATCCTGCGCTCCGCACGCGGTCGGTCAGAGGCAACTCCTGCGAGCGCCACCGAGCGCTGGCTCCGCTTCAGGAGCTGACAACTCGCCGAGAGTGAGTCAGCTGGCCGTGCAAAAACGTTAATAATTATTGCTACGTCGCAATTGAAATATAACTCTTCTAGAGTACGTACAAAAAAGTTAAACTATTTGAGATAATTTTTCACGCTTTGTCAGAACTTTGAAAATAACAACTTTTTCAACTTTCGGTCGTTATTGCACAAAAACTATAGTAGATAGAGAATTCGGATTTTGCACGCTTATGGTACTTATTGAGTACTAACTTGTCATAGAATAAAGGAAACGTAACATAACTTGTTCAATAATTATAAATAGTTTTCGATTTTGGCAGAATTCGCGTTCATTGCCAATTTACAACTAAACTATTAGAGATAGACGTATGTCACCGCTGACATTTTTGTGCAAAATTTCATAAGAAACAACTTTTATTTGAAACTTTTTTCTCTGCCATCAATACTTTTCAATACGCAGAGGAAAAACCAAAAAAATGCGAAATTCCGACTTGTTTATAGCGAATTAGCTGTACAAATTCAGCTGTTTGCAGATACGGATTATTAATGTACATACTCTTCCGAGTGGTTTAAGCCAATAAAATTGCTGTTTACAATTTTTGCAAAAAATTCAGTTATCAGCTTAATTTGACTGGCCTACATGTTAAATATTGTTTTCATAGCCATTTACCGGTCATTTTTTATAGGCATGTTTACAAGCTTGAGAATACCTCGTAATATGGTATAATAATATTTTCGTCCATTTTCATTCTAAAAATGGCTTAGAAAGGTTCGAAAAAGCGTTTCATTGCAAGGCGAAAAATGGTCCCATTTTTGGCCCATTCCTAATAAAACAAGGGTTTTACTAGCTTTTAAATGATATGGATTTCCTCCAGGGCTTTTACGAATTTTCTCCGACTTTTACGAATTGTTTACGATTTTTACGAATTTTCTCCGATTTTTACGCATTTTTATGATTTTCTAATTTTTTACGATTGTTCCAAATTTCTTACGATTTTTCCGAATTTTTTACGATTTTTCAGAATTTTCTCCGATTTTTACGAATTGTTTACGATATTTACGAATTTTCCCGATTTTTACGCATATGTACGATTTTCTAATTTTTTTCGATTTTTACGAATTTTTCCCGAATTTTTCCGAAATTTTTCCGATTTTTTCACTGCTCATTTCTGCCGTAAAGCAGATTTTAAATTCTCGCAGGGTTGCCAGTACAAAATTAGAAAAAAATATCATTTTGAATAAGCAGCTTCTTCAACCGGACTCTGAATAAGCAGCTTCTTGAAGCGGACTCTGAATAAGTAACTTCTTCAAGCGGACTCTGAATAAGCAGCTTCTTTAAGTGGACTCCGAATAAGCAGCTTCTTCAAGGGGACTCTGAATAAGCAGCTTCTTCAACTGGACTCTGAATAAGCAGCCTTTTAATCTCCGCCGTTGATATACATGTTAATTTTTTATAGCACTAAGATTTTTCTTTTTTTTCAGGTTTTAACCCTGTTATAATTCCTTAATTTTTCAGAGATAATCAAGACTAACTGATATTCTCCTTTAAAATATCAGTTTTGGGGTTTTCAACATATTAAATCATTCTGAACGTATAATTATTATAGTCAAAAATTGTATTTTTAAAATATCTACGGCTTTTATGTTGAACGTTTTTATGTACAGCGTAAACCTAAAAAGTTTTGTTATGTAAAACGAATTATTTTAATGTGAAAATTCGATTTTAGCTTGTTAATTTGAATTTTAAGCATCTTCGAGTGTTCATGTTAATAGGAAAAAGTTGTATTTTTTTGAGATGTACAACATTTCCATTTAACTTTTTTGTGCAAAATGCTTAGAATTTGAGTTAAAACCAAAAAACCGTTTTTCGAAAATCTAAGAAATGTCCGCATATTTTTTGTATGAATGGAATCAAGTCCAATTTTATACTGTCACTTTCTTAACATAAGTAAAACTTACAAAAAGAAATTGGATCGATTGGGACTTATCTGACTGAGATAAACTTATCACAACATAATTAATTAAAAATACATGTAAAAATAAGCATAAAGAGCTCTTATTTGAACAATTGGCCGGCAATCACGAAAGTAAAAAAAATGTTTTTTGTACACAGAGGAGTTGTATTCCCATAAATTTTCAGCCCGATTGGTCGAAAATTGGTTGAGTTATCGCAGATTACAATTTTTATGGTGATAAAACTATAAGGTATTCCCGCGTTGCGGTCGTGCCTAAAAATACAATATCAAACTATACACACTAGAGATAGCTGAAACTTAACTACGATCAAGGGGCGCGGTAGCCCCCCTTGATCGTAGTACGATGGCAAGTATTAGGTACGACAGTCCGTACGCCGCCGTCGGGCGCAAGCCAAACGACCCTTATATACTTTAAACTTGCCCTGTTGGAACCTTGGCGTACGATTTTCTTCGCACTAAGAGCATTGTTTCGTACATATAACCAATTATATGAAAGCTTTCGACAAAATTTACAAAATCACATCAGGGTCATATTTTGCATAATAGCGTCTATCAAAAGTTATTGTAAAGTGAAAGTTCGGGCTGGTCAATTCTTCTCGAGAGAGAACACTGAACAATTAATGAAATTCCGGTTACGTCAGTACTACGTACTTCCGTATTATATAGATCATCATGCATCATATAGATATACTTATACATGCTGCGAAAATGCAGACGATCTTTCACGATGAAGCAGTGTTTACATACAATCATAAAATAATCAACGTGTTTAATTAAAAGTTTCTCATTAAATGTTATAAAAAGTAGTACTAACTATTTAACCCAATTAGATATTTTAATTATAACAGTAAAATATAATTAAGTCGATAAGTTGAGTATGTATTAATAATAGATTACAATAACATAAACATGACTAACAGAATTTTATTAGATAAGTATTCAGTTTTATTTTGAAATCTATCAGTACAATAAAAGTAAACTTTTCGTAAAATGATTCTTTGTTTAAATGTTTTTATTTTTTTTCAGATATTTTCTGTTTCCATTCAGAGCTTACACAACTTTCATAATTTTGAGAGAGCAAGTACACTCAGTTTCCAGACGTAACGAGACTTTTCCCAAGGAAAAAGCTTGTTTTGTTTTGTATAAGGTAACGAGAACTTATGAGTTGTCAAGCCAAGTGCTCAAAGGGATAGGATAAGAATTTTCAACTTGATAGGGTAACCAGTAAAAATTGAATTTTTTAATTTTGAAATTTTTAATCTATGATTATTTCCATAGTACTCAACTATACCATATCTTAAAAGTTCTTATACTATCCCTTTAAGCTGTGGGCATAACAACTACTTGCATGGTCTATTTACCTTTTGGAAATCAAAACATGTATTCCATTGAGAAAAGTGACGCACAACCCATATTCTGGAAACTGCTTGTACTTCGGGCAGTCTGAAAATTGAAAATAACTAAATTTTCATTATAAATACCAATCAGAGGGATATATGAGAAATTTCAAGTTTATCGTATCAATCAATTTTGAAATAATTATCATATAAGGCATTCAAAATTAAACAGCTCAAAATTGGTCTAGACGATTTTCAAGTAGACATACCTGAAAATTTAGACACTAAAGGCGTGAAGTCGACAGTGTAATTATTTATGTGAAAGTCAAAATTATAAGTTCATAGACAAGGTTGCATATATTTCATGCAAGAAAGTTTCTATTTTTCCATGTACAAACTAGTGAAAGTGTTGTATTTTCATCGTTTAAGTTCGAAGAAATAATATACACAAATTTTGAAACAATAATTTATTTTAAAACAAAGAATCATGTTCTATTATCATAAAGTTAATTTATTTAAAGATAATTAAAATATATGTATCTGACTGAGTGAAATCCATTGATAGTATTTTGATCCTAATGCCATCTTATCTGTAAATGCATTTTTTCACTTAAAACATTTTGCAGGTTCTAGATTAAACGTTATTGCACACGCGTAGTATGAGTTTTAGGGGTTTTTAACGCAATTTAAATAATATAATTTGTGATAAACTTGGAGTTCTACGGGGAGGTTATAAACTAGCAGAAACCAACAGTAGATTAGTACTTCAGGTTAGACATAGTTATAGTACGAATGTGGGTTGGCAACAAGTTATGGGGATATAGGAGCTATGAAGTATTAGTCTACTGTTGGTTTCTGCTAGATTATAACCTTCGTGTGGATCTCCAAGTTTATCATAAACTATATTTTTTGAGTCACGTTAAAAACCCCTAAAACTAATACTACGCGTTAGATATTTCTTTTTTGAATAATAAGGATCCAAACATAACTATTTGATGTGCAGACTGGTGTCAAAAAAATAATTATTATTGCAATAATACATAAGCATATGTACATTAAATTTTTAAATTTATAACTTAATTAGTTGATGTTAATGATTCTTTGTAATTTAGGTATTATGTACCATTTAAAAGTAGTGAAATCTTCCCCCCCCCCCCCAAATAAACCTTTTAAAAAGGTAAAAGGCTGGCAAGTATAAGGTCGTTTCTTTCTATGTAAGAATTAAACATTAATTTTATAACTTTTGATAACCTTAATGTCACAAAAATTCTAAGACTTTACTCTATCTATACGGTTATTTCATTGTTTTAATGAAAGATAATTTTCGATCTCACAATTTGGAACGCTTATATGGTAAAAATTCAAATCTATCTATCTATGAAAATATTAACGCGTAAACATCTTTACGTTAAGGGTCTGTTGGTCAGACTACTCAAGTTGGAAAATATATCAAGCTTAAAAATTTTAAATTAATATTTATGTAGTTTACCGCTTTTAGTTTTAAATCTTAATTAAAACTTAATTAAAACATGGAATTCCTATTATTATTATTTGAGGCCAGCGTTCTCACATTTTAATATCATGTTTTGAGTAGTACCAATTATAGGATAATAAGACGATAAATTAACTATATGAAACTTTTTATGATATTGTTAATTACACTGACATTTAGGAGTTCATCGATTATCTATGATAGGACGGGACGGCAAGTTTTTCAGTAAAAAAATTTGCGTTCAACATGATAGAATTTGTTCCTGTTTTTTTTTTAAATGAATGTAAATCAACAGAATTTAAATCCCATATATAATTGTATCTAATCGTCCTCGACATAGATTTTTAATGAAATAAGGATAGCAACACATTTACTGAATTACTAAGTACAGTAGATTATACATCCGCTCGTTGCTTCCATAAATAAAAGACAAAGTTTTCATGATGCGAAACAATCTTGTGAAATTACATAATAATTTTAGACAAACATGATATTACCACATATTATGGGCACATTTGTCATGTGATAATGGCATGTAAGAACATCATACCATTCTATTACGTGTACCATAGGGTTAAAATGAAACTTTGAATAATAACATATTGGCGCTACGTTCTGCGCATGTTTGTGACCCATCACGCAACGCCCAATTTACCGGAAGAATGGTGGCCTAATCTCCCACGGTAAATACGGCATAATCGTGATCGGCCACCAAACATCAGCTAGAATGCGCAGAACGTGGCAGCAGTCGCAATTATTCAAAGTTTTAATTGTACCCGACTGTACCTTTTCACATACTGCAATTTGGTCAAGTGCCTGTATAAATACATATATATTTATAATCCTCCCCCTTTTAAACGCTTATTTATTTATTTCAAATCGATTGCTTTTTATAAAAGAACTTGCCAATTTATTTATTGATATCATAACTTTCTTTTGGTAAAATTAAAAATGAAATTTATGTAAATTCGAAGGTATAGGAGAAGTAACACTAAAGAAGTGGTAGTCTGACCAACAGGCCCTTAACGTGAAGATGTTTACGCGTTAATATTTTCATATATAGATAGATTTGAATTTTTACCATATTAGCGTTCCAAATTGTGAGATCGAAAATTATCTTTGATTAAAACAATGAAATAACCGTATAGATAGAGTATAGTCTTAGAATTTTTGTGACATTAAGGTTATCAAAAGTTATAAAATTAATGTTTAATTCTTACATAGGTTTATATTATGTGATGGTATCATAGTATATTACACAACTAGGGGCAAAAGTTGACTTTTTCAAGCGAGGATGATGATTGAGCATGAGGGGGAAGTCGAGGGGGTGCCTGAGGTGGACCCGAGTGCTCAAATCATCATCCAAGTCTGAAAAAGTCATTCGCCCCTTATTGTGTACTCTGCTTTTTATTATAATTATAATTAGTGCATCGAAGGGCTCTTTTACGCAACAACCAAAGCTCTTGGACATTGGCTATTACACAACATATTTATGCATATATATTAAATTTATTAGAATTTAAGGTGATACTTACGCCATACTTCTTGAAACTGTAAATAATATTTTTTTTTCAGTTGGAACTATTTTCATTGATTTTACAAATTTGCAAAAATGTAAGCGTAGATGGATCAAGTAAACGGTGAGTGAGCGGGAAGCGCGAACATAGGTGGATCAGGTAAGCGAGCGCGAAGCGCGAGCGTCGGTCATGCCTTAAATGCAAAACGCGAAGCGAAACGCGCGAACCGAACGAACGGCAAGCCACTGAGACCTACAGGCCCGAAGGGCCGAAGGTCGAATGTGGCGCGCTAGTTTTTATTCAATTTCTTGACAGTTCATATTCCATAGAATATCGTCCTCATAGCTATTTTTTGATCAAAAAATTTGCCTCGAAGATACAGACAAAAAACTCATAAATATTTTTCTAGCAAATTTTTGAAAAATCGTGAATTTTAAATATTTTAGTTAGACCAAACTTTTGAAAAGAATTGTTCTACCACGCTTCTTATAGAGTAATTTCATGAGAAACCTTACTGAAAATACTACATAAAAACCATTTTACAAAACCGTTTTCTCTCAAAAATTATTGATCTATTTCTGTAAAATATTAATTTTTCTATATGTAATTTTAGATTATTATTGTGTTAAAGTAAAGGCATCCAACATATTTGAATTTGCCACCGAACATGTTGCACTTCACGGCTCACAGTTTCTGGTTGGGAATGCAGATTTATGATCTGTATAGTAGAATTTTATGTGAAGCAGCCAAACAGCTGTTTTTCATCCAATCTTCAAGACACCAGATCAGTGCAGTTTGTCTTCCAACTAGTGCTGCTAGCTGAATGGTATTTTTGAGTACAACAGCTTCTACAGAGTACATAAATTTCATTCATTAAGTATTGGAAACTAAGAAGTAATAATTTATGCCTAAAGAACTTTTCCTTTGTTATTTTAGTTTTTGCTTTTAGGTATACGGGTGGAAGGCGGTAAGATGGAACTGTTATATTGACTTATGAAGTGGCATTTTTCATGCTTTCTAACAATTTGAAGTGATATTAATTATGGTAAGTATTGCAAATAACTGTAATCATTAGTTAAACTGAATGAATTGAATAGGTAACGTTAATTTTGATTTTATTTCCAGGTTCTAAATACTATTACCAAACATCATGATGTACGTATACCATCAAATATACTTTATTGCCTGTATATTTGTGTACCAAAAACAAATTAAGGTATGCCAGATAGTTTCTGTAAGAATAGCTGAGTTTATTTGTATGATTTACATTATATAAATGCCTTTTACTCAGATTTAGGTGTACTTACCGCAGTTTTCTGAAGGAACTGTACCATTAATTCTGATGATCCAAATTGGAAAATCTTCCTTATGAGTCTGATCACGAACTAAAAGGAGCAAAATTGGCAAAAGTAAGTTAAAAGTGAATCTTACGTATGTTTACATATGTGACATTCATTATAATTACTAATATTGGGGAATCCGTTCTGTTAAATAAAATTCTCGAGTCTAGGCCGTAAGTTAATTTTAAAAAAATTTTTTGTAATAGTTCTTTTGCAAACTTTGGGTTTAAATTTAAATTTATATTTATAGCGCCATATGCGATAAACCTTTTTGGTCCGTTTCCTAATAATGTAAAAACACAGAAGTTGTTTTGCTAATTAGGTAATTATGTCTAATTGTACAATTTTCAATTTTACTTAACTTAATATTATTTTTGTAATAAACCTTGTAATTTTAAACGTTATATAGCCACTGAAGAGGGGATACAAATATCCCGAAACGTCTGGCATTTAAAATAAACAACTTGGCTCGAAGAGACGCATCAATTTTTTATTCTACTAATATTGTCAATATATGAATGATTAATTCTATTAATTTTGTGTTTTTCGGGAATTCGTTCCACTTTGTTTGTGATCAGACTTATAAGAAAGATTTTCCACTTTAGTTCATTAGTATTGATGGTACGGTTCTTTAGGCTTAAGGGGTTATGCCTGAGTTAAACCTGAACAAAAAACAAATTATTAGTTATTAGGCAAAAAAAAATATTTATAAGTAATATTAAAAAAATTCTTTTTCCTACTTAAAGTATACATATTAATTGTAATTTTACACATTTTAAAACAATTATATATCTATACTTACTTTGCAAACAATTACATGTGTGAAGTATTAAATTTGATCGGATTTTTCCCTTTGCCGTATGAATTTTCAGCATCCGGGTTATGAATATAGACCAAACTGGATGGAAAATCTTCTAAATGTGATTCTCCTCTGCTTGAATGAAAGGGATTACTGAAAAATAAAAATTTTAAATATTTAGTAACGCATAAGTTATAATATCAGTAATTATAGTGAATGTTACGTATGTTTACATACGTAACATTCACTTTAAACTTATCTTTCCAAATTCTGCTCCGTTCAAGCAGTGAATAAGGCTTTCCTAGAGTTCTCCAAAAAATTTCAGAAAAGTCAGATGGACTTATGGTTCCTGAAAAATCCTGCGGCAACTGACCTGAAATCATAAAAATTCAAAACTTGAGAAAAAGACATTTAAAGTTTTCTTGAACATTCAATGATAAAAAATATACTTACAATTTTTCTTCATACCTGGGCCTTTTTTAAATGAATGATAAGCGTATCCTGATGATCTTTGTAAATTTTGAGGATGGTCCAAAAACTTTATTCGTGTCCAGTCATCTGAAATAAAATAAATTGAAAAATCATAAAAAAATGTAATTTTTCTAAATTTGAAACATTTTTATAATTAAGTTATAAAAATGCTTTTATTGTTAAAAAATAAGTTTATATACTTATATGTGATGAACAAAAGTGTAGGACTACCATTATGTGTCAAGTTGAAGGTTAGAAAAAATAGTCCAGATGAGTTGATGGAAGGGAAGCAGAAAGCAAACAGCAAAAGCTTGCTATTTCTCTCTCTCTCTCTCTCTCTCTCTCTCTCTCTCTCTCTCTCTCTGACCTATATCCATTCCAGCTGTAGAGACTGCTTACATAGTTGATGCTGTGTTGTGATGTGTGATATTGTGATTGAGAATTGTTTGATTTTAAAATTAAAGAAAAAATGAAACAAAAAATTAAAAAAAAAAGAAAAAACAGGAAAAAAATGTTTTCAGTGTGTGTTTTGTGATTTATGTTTTATGTTTACGTCTAAGGTTGTGTATGGTGTGTGAGTATTTTTGTGTAATGTTTAAAAAGTTCCAGCTTTGTAAGAGTCGTCATCCTTATGACTTCTCTTTCTTCTGGCTGGACGTGCCTCTAGTGTGGACTCCAATTCTCTTCTATCTGACAAGAGAAGCCGCTCTTTATCCTGAGTCTGTGCCCAGTTTACTGCAGAGGATCCTGGTTTGACGCTAAATTTCTTCATGATTCGAAGCATTCCTGCTTTGCCTTCATTGAAACAAATGACTGCAATGCTTCTTTCAAGTCCTGATTAATTTTGTCAAAATTGGAGTAGGAAAATCCATTACTCAACATAAAGTGTTCAAACCAGCGTGTCCATGACCAAGAATTCTCATGGCTAGAACTGCACATCAGTTCACTTCATAAGCGTTACTCTGTTTTCCAATTTATCTGCTGGAGTCAACGAAAGCAACTGCATTACACGAAGTACAGGTGATGGCTAATTTGCTACGAAGACCTCGTACATCAACTTCATCAAATTTAATACATCCACCATAAGCTTTACAAGCCAGAAACTGCTGTAATCCTGGCAGAAGCAAAGAAACATCAAACATCCTGTTTTGAATAACACCAGGTTCTAAATAATTAGATTTTAATTTTATAAATGATGCTAAAGTACCTGATGAAGCTTACACAGCAGATCTTGGACTCCGTGCCCTGGATGTCGAAGGAACTGTATCAGGCGTAGGTGCTGAAGTGATTGCTGTTGCTCGTACTGGTTGTTGTAATGATGTTGGGGTCGATGCTGGTGCTGAAAATTCCTCTTGTTGTTTCAGATTAAAAATCTTTGATCTTCTCTTTCGTCTTCCAAATCTTCTTTTTCTATCAGATGATCCTGAAACTCTATTTCTTGAGTCTGGACTCATCTTGGTCACAAATTTTATACTTGTGCACTACACGTCTTAACCATAAATGCTATCAATATTATTAAATTAATTATTTAATAATATTGAGCAGTGCAGAATAAAAGTAGGTATCAAAATTCAAAACAAGTGTTATTGCTCGTGAATCCTGAATTGTATAGTAAAACAAGTATCTAGACGAATAACCTTTTCGAAAGAATATTGCATGGCCCAGTCGATAAGCGCCAAATTCAAAACTCGTTAATTTCATAACTTTATTTTTTAGCGAATATTTATGTCTAATTGGTTTTTTACGAAGGATGATATACAATATCATGTTTTTTTTATAAATTTTCAGTATAAATAAACAAAAAAGAACAAATATGAGAATGAGCAATTTAGCAAATATTTAATATTGCATAGTTTTGCTCATTTTATTAATATCTTTTAACGAATTTTTAACGCATAATAGATATTTTTATTGTATTTTACATACAAATATCATAAATATATCATGTATAAGAAGCGTTAAATGCGCGAAAAATAATCATGTTCAGTTACATAGCACTGACAAATAAAAAAATTGCGGAAATTACGGTTTTTTTAAAATAAGCTATTCACATGTCTTCAGTTTTTAGTCTGTAGCTTTCTAACAAAAGTTTTTTTGGAAAAAGAACTTGAGCATCGTATTCTACAGATAATTTCCTATAAAAAAAGTCAATAAAAAGAAAATCGATTTTTTGAAGGTTTTAACTCAGGCATAACCTCTGAATTGTAAAATTAGAGTTGATTTGATTGACCAGGGATTACATTTTTTTCTCTGTTTTTTGAATTATTAGTCAAAGTGATCTGGGAGATTTTGAATTAAAAGTCTTTTCTTTTTCGCATGAGTTTCTATGTGCCGAAGTATTGAGAAAGTGAGAGAGAGAGAGCGAGAAAAAGAAAGAGAGAGAGAGAGAGAGAGCGAGAGAAAGAGAGAGAAAGAGAGACCTTCACACGCCCCCCGACAGCGTGCCTCCTGTGTTAAAGATCCCTTTTCCTTAACAAACATTTTTGTCATTGCCCCCCTCGCTATGACATATCATACATTTACATCCTATGAGTGGAAGCTTTGTTTGGGTGCGCCAAAGCTAGGGTATAACTACTTGCATATTATTTATTGTAAAACAATTTGATTACTTATGTGGATTTCGCAAAATATTAATTGTTTCCCAATCGTTGTGAAGGAAGGCAAACCTAACAGAAAGGTCTGTTGCCGTGGTAACTGCATTTATACAACATTATCATAAGCTGCATTAGTATTATTACATTAATTAGAATAAATAACTATTCGAAAGACTTCACATCAAATTTATACTTGACAATTTATTCCATGATTTCATAACCTTTCAAAGATGAAATACAAAATATTTTCTATAATTTCATGTGAATTTCGATTTTGTAGACAACTCGCGGATAAAAACATTGAATTTTAATAGATAATTTCAAATATAATATGATCAAAATAAAGAATAATAATTGTTGGTTTATTATTTTTTTAATCTAACTGTTTTCTAATACTGTTTAAGGTTTTATGCGTGTTTTTAATAGTTTTAATAACAACAATTTATTGAAAAGACTGCAAATCGAAGTTATACTTGACAATTTATTCAATGATTTCATGACCTTCTTAAGATGAAATTCAATATATTTCATATGATTAAATGAGAATTTTCGTTTTCGCAGTTTTCGGTTTGTTTAATAAATTATATTCTATGAATAATTAGATTATTAAAAAACTTATGGAAGATCAAAACTTATAATTTGCAATTTTTTTTTATTATAGCCCACTCAAGTCCACTTTATGAGTTAGACTATAAAATGGTACCGGCTAGTGAGGTTCCCTATACTTGGGATGCATGTGCAGCACATCGGAATGTAGTCCGTATGCATCTCGACTGGACCTACAATTTAGCTACATAAGGCATCCATAGATTGTATACAGTGGAATCTGAACCACTGGAGTTTCGATGTTATAAGACTCTTAAGTATATACATACATGTATATGTAAACATAGAGGTATCCCAATGACAGAAAACCCGAGAGTCGGGATTGAAGTCAAAACTTCTGGATCACAAGTCCGACGCTCTGCTTACTAAGCTGTATCCGTTCTATATATTCCATTCAATACTGTGACGTTGTGGCTCGACCGTCCTGTTGGAGGCCTTGCACTCCGTAATGATATCTATGAAGGTTAACCACGAAATCCTATTTAATTTGCCTCGGCTATGAAAATTCTTGCACTCGGAGTCGCAGGCGAGATGTTTAGGAAAGGGAATACGCAAAATAAATTAGTGCTTGACATAAAATTAATACTCTATTATTTATTGCAAAAATAATTAGATTCAGTGATCCAGGGGGATCTTTACTCGCGGACGCGTGCTCGTCCTCGGACGAGCTCACCGTCGCTCACGCGGGCTGGCTCTATAGCTGAAGACTCGCGGCGGAGATGTATCAAAAGCACACTCTACCTGTTTCTATCTCTATATCCGCTCGTCCTCGCGTACTGATGGTGTCTCGTTCCCTATTGGAGCGCACACGAAAGAAACTTATTGCTTATTTCGGAATGACACACACAGGGGGAATTCTCTTTTTGGTCGCTCTGGATACTCTCTCTCTCTCTCTCTCTCTCTCTCTTTCTCTCTCTCTCTCTCTCTCTCTCTCTCTCTCTGCAAACTCTCTATGCGCTCTCTGTGTATACTCCAGGGTACTCGATGTATACTGACTCCCTCGCGGCGTTCGGCAACTACGCCCGTTTGCGGCGTCTCTCGCTGTCTCACTCGCACTCATACATTTCCATTCGATCGCACGCGTCATCCAATCACAATTTCAAACCTAATCACATCATATAGCACACTGATGCTCTCGCGCCCTCTCGCTTATTTCTCCTGTATACGCGCGTAATATCAACGCTTCACTCATACTCTGGCTTTACACTCTCTATACTTTCACGATTTTACAGCTGATCTTAGTTCGGTACGCTTACATTGTTTCACATGCTTATGCGCTCGCTGTGGATCGAGCTGTTGCCCTCCACTCTTTCCCGATAACATACACTCTGCGGCGCGCTGCCTCCACTCTCGCCTATCTGTCTATAGGCATTCTCTCCTACACACATTTTCTCTCGTTCTCGAACTCGTTCTCGCATACTCGCTCGCTAACATGGTGGCAGTCACGCGTTCACCCCTCGCTCTCGCCTCATGCTGCCGCTGCTCGGCGGCAGGTTGCTCGTGGTGCCGCGTCATCCTTCTCCGTCTCTAACGTGCTGTCTGCTCATCCGCTGGCTCTGGAAACACCACCGAGTGTAAGACATTTTCGTCTACATCCGGATCCTCGTCAGAATACATAAGTTGCTTACAATTTAACACTTTAAAAAGCAAGAGTTCGTCTGATGACGAGCTGGCGAAACGCTAACTGAACGTTATACTTTTGAAAGTAGAGTATTTCGTACAGTAGATTTTTTAAAGATGTTTTAAAATTAATATTCAATATTGATTTTAAAACATTTTTCAAATCAAAATGGTAAATTAACAAAGCGTTTGTAAGATGCTCATTTGGCCAAAATTGTATTTAATTTCAAACTATATACCACTGTGGTCGTAAATTGGCGTAGTTTCTATTAATTGTTTATTGTTATTTAAGTCTAATAAATATTTTATTTTATTGTTTTTATTTATTAAGGGGTTATGACAGGGTTAAAACCTAGATAAAAAAGAAAAATTATTAGTGCTGTAAAAAATAAACATATGTAAGTGCTCTAAAAACTACATTTTTCATTTGAAATCTAAGTATTATACATCACTTTTATGCATAAATAATATGCATAAAGTGCGTATAACATTTAAAAACAATTAAAGATATTTGCTTACCAAAAATCATGATTTTCATCACTTTTGTTGGCTTGCCGCATGTTTCTGATGGAACCGTACCATTAATCCTGATGCATCAAAGTGCCAAATCTTCCTTATGAATCTGGTCTCAGACTAAGTGGAACAGATTCCTGAAAAACACAAAATTAATATAATTAATTAAACATACCGTGTGTCCCAGGTGAAACTGTCGATGCTGAGAGTGTGGGTGGAAAAAATTTCAGCATCAAAAACTATGGTGAAAAAATTTATGGGGGTGTAGGGTGAACCCGGCGGCTGAACGTGTGCAAGCCACATGTTTCCTATTCAAAAACGCTGCACTCAAAAAATTTAAATTTTGCAAAATTAATATTTTTTGAACAGGCACTTAATTCTACAGAAAAGGCTGAATTAAACAGAATTTGAATGACAAAAGTCGAATGGTAACTTCTTGAGATATCGAGACTAGTTTGATAATTGTCACTTTTAGGATTGTGAATTGATAAAAGTGAAAATTCTCCGATTTTTGTGATTCAAGTTTTGAAAGTATTAGGGAACTTTACGCATGAATGTTGGTACGTTAAAAACAAACTTGATGTAAAAATTGTTGATTTGAAAAATGCCAGAGAGGAACCTTAGCTTTTTATTACACCGGTGGACAGACCCTTGCCTAAAGCGGTCGAATGAGGGTTACCCGTGTAATTACCCCCCGTAAACAAAATTTTTCCACTTCGTACACGTGTTGCACGGCATTAGAAAAAAGTTTGCACTTGCAATTTTCAAATCAATAATTTTTACATAAAGATCGTTTTTAACGTACTCACATTCATGTGTAAAGCTCCCTAATACTTACAAAACTTGAATCACAAAAATCGGAGCATTTTCACTTTTATCAATTCACAATCCTAAAAGTGACAATAATCAAACTAGTCTCGATATCTCAAGAAGTTACCACTCGATTTTTGTCATTCAAATTCTGTTTAATTCAGCCTTTTCTGTAGAATTAAGTGCCTGGTCAAAAAATATTAATTTTGCAAAATTTAAATTTTTTGAGTGCAGCGTTTTTGAATACGAAACATGTGGCTTGCACACGCTCAGCCGCCGGGATCAGCCTACACCCCCATAAATTTTTTCACCATAGTTTTTGATGCTGAAATTTTTTCCACCCACACTCTCAGCATCGACAGTTTCACCTGGGACACACGGTATATTAACAATATTAGTAATTATAGTGAATGCTACATATGTAAACATACGTAACATTCACTTTTAACTTATCTTTGCGAATTCTGCTCCGCTCAGATTGTGACCATACTCACAAGGAAGGTTTTCCAATTTGGTTCATCAGGATTGATGGTACGGTTCCTTCAGAAAGCTGCGGCAAGTACACAAAAAACATGAAAAAACTAAATTTGAGTAAAAGGCATTGAAAGTTTATAATGTAAATCATACAAATGAACTCAACTCTACTTACAGAAACTATCTGGCATAACTTGATTTGCTTTTGGTACTCAAATATACATACAATAAAGTATATTTGGTGGTACGCACATGTCATGCTGTGCGATAATAGCATTTAGAAGCTGAAAATAAAATATAGATTATCGTTAGCTATTCATAATCAAGTTATGTTTATGAATTACAGTTACATGCAATACTTACAATTATTAAATACACTTCAAGTTGTTGAAAAGCATGCAAAACAATAATACAGATAGATAATATAAACTCCCATCTTGCTGGCGTGTACACGTATACCTAAAAGCAAAAAATAAACCAACAAAGAAAAAGCTCATTGTGGACACAATTGTTAGTAATTAGTTTCCAATACTTATCTGAATAATTTTTGTACTCTGCAGAAGCTCTTGCACTTTTACAACACCACTGAGGTTATAAGCATTAGCAGTTAGTAGACTAACTGCACTGATCTAGTGTCTTGGATGAAAAACAGCTGTTTGGCTGCTTTCTGCTACTTTACAGAAAATTCTACTATACCGATCAAACAGTAATCTTCATTCTCGACCGGACGCTGTGAGGCATAACTTGTTCGAGTGGCAAATTCAAATTTGTTGAATGCCTTTACTTTAACACATTGAGTTTAGTAATATAAAATCACACATAGAAAAATTAATTTTACGGATTTTATTATATTTTACAGAAATAAATTCATCAATCTTGAGAAAAAAACGGTTTGTAAAGCGGTTTTTAAGTCGTATTTTCAGTAAGATTTCTTATGAAATTACTCTTTAAAAAGTGTGGTAGAACAATCCTTTCCACAAGTTTGGCCTAATTAAAATATTTAAAAATTGACTTTAATACTTGAATATTTAATACTTCAAACAGATTTATCAGTTTTTTGTCTATATCTTCGGGGCAAATGTTTTTAGCAAAAAACGGATTTGAGGATCACATTCTACGGACTGTTAACTGTGAAAAAAGTAAATAAAAAAACATTGATATTTTCATAATTCTAACCCTGTCATAACCCCTTAAAACACTGGGTATTAAATCTGTTATATACCCTAAAAATTTATAACATTGATTCATGTTTGTTAGGTTCGCGCACTGATTTTAATCACAAACGCGAGCAAAATGGCAGAGTGCGCCATTCGAAAATATACAAGCGTGTATAGCCGCGCTTTCGACAAGCGCAATCGAGAAAGTCGAAAGCTTAAGGGCTCGCAATCAGACTAACTATATTACAATTAAAGGGAAGTGATATCATGCAATAAGTTTAATTTAATGAAAATTGTTACCTTGGTGTTACCATGCCATAACCTCGAAGGTTTCGATTTGGCCCCTGCCCGAGTAACCGTAACTTATTTCGGTGGGATTTTCTTTACACTGTACTTAATCGATGTAGACCGGTTCAAACTTGAAATAAGGAGTTTTAGAGATTTTTCTAAAAACGTTCGTCGTCTTTTTCGCTTCGTGATGAAGTATCCCTACCTCTCTCTCCATTATTCGAAATAAATAAACAAATGCCATTAGCTTATTCAATATTGACCTCATTAAAATATTTTGTCGTGGTGAATTTTACAACGCGTAGAGGGTCGCTCACCTCGTAATGTATCTGAAAGGTAGATCGTGAAACCGTATTTAATTTTAATATCTGGATGCCCGAGATTGCGATCGTAGGAATGACTAGTTAGCCTCCGCTGATGATCCTCTTGTACTCCTGGTCACCAGCCTAAAGAGAGGAGGAGAAAGTATGCGAAATAAACATATGCTTGATTTACCATCAAAAAACTCTTCCATTGATTAGAATCACTTCGTCTGGCGGTAACTGTTTTAAACTATTTATTCGCAAATAGGCAGTTCGTCCTCGGGTGAGTTTACTGGCGGTATGCGGTTGGTTTGGGCTGGATGTCATTCCCGGAGGTATAATACTGAAAACCACTCTATCTTGACGTACGCACAGGTATACGTACGCCTTTTCCTCCTCCTTCGGAGCTTGCAGCAGTTTTGAGCTGCCATGGGGCCAAGCGCGCTTGCGACGATCAAACGAGACATCAAAAGTAAAAATCCTACAAAAGAGGACGTTGAAATATCTAATCTGTTTTCCTCAACAACCCATTGTACAACAACAAACAATATTTCCAACACCTGTACTGAAATGGAGCTGGATGCACAAAATTTCTATAAGGTTATGGACGACATTGTACGACTTATGGAAGAAGAATAATTAAAAAATGTATTTTGTTATAAATATTATATTGTTATAGAATTTCATGAGATTATTGTGATGCGAATAATGTTTTTTTTCTGTAATTATGTTTACTGTATAATTAAAAAAACGGAATAATAATAATAAATTAGCATTCATAATACTATAAATCATTCACACAATCACAATAACGCATACACGTTTACATGTAATTGTAATAATTACTCTTATTACTTGTTTCATTTGTACTGTTAGGAATTTTTGAATAAAAATGTTAGGATGAATTAAGCAGTAAACTGGAGGAAAAGTCGCCGAAAATCGGGGGGGATTGACGTACGCATAAGTACACGTACGCTTTTTCCTCCGCATTCGGAGTTTGCAGCGGTTTTGAGTTGCCGTGGAGACGAGCGCGCTTGATCGTCGCAAGCGCGCTTGATCAGTCAGTCAAATCGCATACGTGCAACTACGAAGATCACTGTGAGTTTAACCCTTCGCTAAGGGCGCATCTGCCACGGCATAAAAGGCCTGCCTCTCCGTACACAGCGAACAACAAAAGGGAATTATGCAGAAAAACTCATACCGAACGAACTAACCGACGCGCTTCACACTGTTCGATTCATTCTTGATTTAAAACAATAGAAATGCGTACGAATTTCACCTCTCCTAAAAGCACTATTGTCAATGTTTACACTTTGAGCTTGACGACAACTTGTCAATAACTGCTACGGCTCATCCTCTCGTTCTGAAGCTGCCTCGTGCCCTGTGAAAACGCTTGCCAAAGAAACTTTTAAACTCTGAAAGTAGTTAGGCAATGCGGGTACGAGCGCAGGCGGGTACGAGCGCAGGAGGGTACGAGCGCAGGTGGGATACGAGCGCAGGGGGTACGAGCGCAGGCCGGTACGAGACCACCATACCCCCCTCCCCCATCTCTCTCTAGGCCGGTACGAGCCCATGTCGGTACGAACCCATGCGGTTTCTAGCCCACCATGTATACGAGTCCACTATACACGAGGCATCTCGAGCCTGCTGTATATAGATATACACAACGGTGGCGGCATGAGCCCACCATATATAGATATACACAGTGCCGGCACGAGCCCACCGTATATAGATATACATACAGTGCCGGTACGAGCCCACTGTATATAAATATACATACATTGCCGGCACGAGCCCACCGTATATAGATATACATACAGTGCCGGTACGAGCCCACTGTATATAAATATACATACATTGCCGGCACGAGCCCACCGTATATATAGGTATATACACAGTGCCGGCACGAGCCCACTGTATATATAGATATACATACAGTGCCGGTACGAGCCTACCGTATATATAGGTATATACACAGTGCCGGCACGAGCCCACCGTATATATAGGTATATACACAGTGCCGGCACGAGCCCACTGTATATATAGATATACATACAGTGCCGGTACGAGCCCACCGTATATAGGTATATACATTTATTTAATTATGGAAATTAAAGATCTTGATAACACTTATATAGACAAAATACTAGTAGCTTTACTGCATACTCTTAAGACGTGTTGATATTATAATCGTCAGATCAACAAATAATATATCTTCTTTCCTCTTGTGAATAAGTGATCGAACACAAATACTGGAAGAATTTGTGATACTTATAGATCAAGTTGGAAAACAAATAATTATGTTAGAATGAATGTCTTCTTTTACCTATTCAATGAGTTAATCACAACCACTCAAATCATGATGCTTATGCATTAAGCTAAAAAATCCGAAACTCTCATGTATGAAAATATGAACGTATAACCATCTTCGCGTTAAGGGTCTGTTGGACAGATTACCATTTCTTTAGTGTCACTTCTCCTTCGATTATCTATACCTTCGATTTGACATAAATTCTCATTTTAATTTTAAGAAAAGAAAGTTATGATATCAATAAATAAATTGGCAAGTTTTATGTTATAAAAAGTAATTGTTTACAAATAAATAAATAACCGATTAAATTGAGGAAGGATTATAAATATATGTGTTCATATAAACACTCAATTAAATTGCAGCATGTGAACAGGTGGATAGCCTGTGAAAAGGTACAGTCGGGTACAATTAAAACTTTGAATAATTACGACTGCTGCCACGTTGTGTACATGTAATAGAATGGTATGATGTTCTTACATGACATTATCACATGACAAATGTGCCCATAATATGTAGTAATATCATGTTTGTTTAAAATTATTATGTAATTTAACAAGATTGTTTCGCATCATGAAAACTTTTTCATTTATTTATGGAAGCTACGAGCGGATGTACAATCAACTCTACTTAGTAATTCAGTAATTGTATTGCTATCCTTATTTTATTAAAAATCTATGTCCAGGACGATTATATACAATTATATATGAGATTTAAATTCTGTTGATTTACATACATTTAAAAAAAACAGGAACAAATTCTATCATGTAGAACGCAATTTTTTGACGGAAAAACTTGCCGCCCCGTCCTATCATTATAGGATAATAGGACGATAAATTAACTATATTAAAAATTTTATGATATTGTTAATTACACTGACATTTAGTGGTTCATCGATTATCTATGATAGGACGGGGCGGCAAGTTTTTCCGTCAAAAAATTGCGTTCTACATGATAGAATTTGTTCCTGTTTTTTTTAAATGTATGTAAATCAACAGAATTTAAATCTCATATATATAATTGTATATAATCGTCCTGGACATAGATTTTTAATGAAATAAGGATAGCAATACAATTACTGAATTACTAAGTAGAGTTGATTGTACATCCGCTCGTAGCTTCCATAAATAAATGAAAAAGTTTTCATGATGCGAAACAATCTTGTTAAATTACATAATAATTTTAAACAAACATGATATTACTACATATTATGGGCACATTTGTCATGTGATAATGTCATGTAAGAACATCATACCATTCTATTACATGTACACAACGTGGCAGCAGTCGTAATTATTCAAAGTTTTAATTGTACCCGACTGTACCTTTTCACAGGCTATCCACCTGTTCACATGCTGCAATTTAATTGAGTGTTTATATGAACACATATATTTATAATCCTTCCTCAATTTAATCGGTTATTTATTTATTTGTAAACAATTACTTTTTATAACATAAAACTTGCCAATTTATTTATTGATATCATAACTTTCTTTTCTTAAAATTAAAATGAGAATTTATGTCAAATCGAAGGTATAGATAATCGAAGGAGAAGTGACACTAAAGAAATGGTAATCTGTCCAACAGACCCTTAACGCGAAGATGGTTATACGTTCATATTTTCATACATGAGAGTTTCGGATTTTTTAGCTTAATGCATAAGCATCATGATTTGAGTGGTTGTGATTAACTCATTGAATAGGTAAAAGAAGACATTCATTCTAACATAATTATTTGTTTTCCAACTTGATCTATAAGTATCACAAATTCTTCCAGTATTTGTGTTCGATCACTTATTCACAAGAGGAAAGAAGATATATTATTTGTTGATCTGACGATTATAATATCAACACGTCTTAAGAGTATGCAGTAAAGCTACTAGTATTTTGTCTATATAAGTGTTATCAAGATCTTTAATTTCCATAATTAAATAAATGTATAGAATACAGCACTTATGATTTCGACTACATAAGAGTTGTCGAAGTTTGAAAATTAAAGTTGAATTTTAGAGTAAGCTCTAAGAATTTTTATTTTGTCTGTATGAATATTAATAAAAGTTTTGTTTTGTCTGCATAAGTGTTATTAAGAGTTTTTTTTACATTAATGTTATCAAGAGTTGTAAAATTAATCTTTAATTTTTACATGAAGAAACGACCTTATACTTGCCAGCCTTTTACCTTGGAAAGGTTTGTTTGGGGGGGGGGAGAGAGATTTCACTACTTTTAAAAGGTATATAATATGTAAATTACAAAGAATAGTTAACATCAACTAAATAAGTAGTAAATTTAAAATATTAATGTACATTTGCTCATGAATTATTGTAATAATAATAATAATTATTTTTTAGACACTATCTGTAGAGTAAATAGTTTTTTTAGATCATTATTATTCACTAAGAAATATATCTTTTCCACACCACCCTCGAGGTAAATAGAATAGCGCGTTTTTTTTCCTTTATTGACACTAAATTTTATGTTAAGTTCCATAATGATTTGTTTCGCAAATA
The DNA here is from genome assembly GCA_018906965.1 of Philotrypesis tridentata. Taxonomy (NCBI): domain Eukaryota; kingdom Metazoa; phylum Arthropoda; class Insecta; order Hymenoptera; family Pteromalidae; genus Philotrypesis; species Philotrypesis tridentata. Next base: position 73,257 of record JACCIB010000645.1, read on the forward strand.
TACATCAAAGAAATCTGTACTTCTAAAATTATTGCTAATTAATTAACTGATAACTGCTTTCTTGAAAGCATTTGTACGTTACGTATACTATTGTCATGCAGAACATGAGTGATATAGAATTTTAATATTTATACAAGTTTACATCATATCCTTCACAATTGTTTAATCTATATTATAGAATAATGCAAATAATATTTAGAATAAAAAGAAGTATATGTAAGTTAGTTTCCAATATCCCTATGATTCTTTATGATAGACGTATTATCATTTTTAATGCCACCCACCTAATTCGGTAAACGTTTAGAAAACTGTAATCGAATTTAAACTTTATGAAAACTTGTAAAAAATAGTGTCAGTGAAGTTGTGGTATCCCCTGTATGACTTTCACATAAATACTTACACGGTTGATTTCATAAAATTAGTGTTTAAATTTTCAGGTAGGTCTCCCTAAAAATCATCTAGACTATATTTGAGCTGTTCAATATTGAATACTATAAAAACTTTCGTCGATACTAAAAAATGAAAATTTCACTAGCTGTCATGTCAAAAAAATTCTTTCCTTGTAAAATCTGATAGTTGTATGCCTTCATAAGTTCTCGTTACCGTATACTAAACAAAAAATGCTTTTCCCTTGAGAAAAGCTCGTTACATCTGGAATCTGAGTGTACTTGCTCTCTCCAAATTGCGAACAAATTCTAAACCACTTGCCTTCTGAACTTATAGAATAATTATAAATAGGAAAACATCCACTGCAAATCTGTAAAAACTTTCAATGATAAATAAATGATGCAAACACAACACTTTCACTAGCTTTTTTTTGGGCTTGAAAACTTGTATGATCTTTTTACCTTTTAGAAAAAAAGACGCTCAACCCACATTCTGGATACTGCCTGAACTCTGGGCATTCTGAAAATTCAAAATAACTATTTTTGAATTGAGCAAATCAATCAGAGGGATAGCATATGAAATTTAAAGTTAATCGTCTAGACCAATTTTCAGCTCTTCGATTTTGAATGCCTTATATGATAATTATTTTGAAATTGGTCTATATGGTAAACTTCAAATTTCTCATGATATCCCTCTGATCGGTATGTTTAATGAAAACTTAGTTATTTTTAATTTTCAGAGTGACCTAAATGCTTCTGAGTGCTTCTACGTATAAACCTTTTAAGCCTTAAAAACAAGTGTTCAGCTTGATCGATCATCAATATCGAAGACACAAACATTTGAAAAGATAGCTTAACTCATTATAAAAGAACTTGTAAAAGTCCCAGAATATCACAGGTCTTGGTTTCTCTGTGAGAAATAAATATAACAGCTCATTTATTAAAAAGCACAAGTTTATTAAAAATGACTTGTTAAAAAAATGTAGGTAAAACAGTGAAATATTAGCGTAATCCAGAGGAATTTTGTTGCACGACATTATAAAAATACTATAGAATATCCCTATACATTCAGTTTTAACATTTATAATAATTAAAATAAACTAATCAAGATTTTATACTTTGAAAAGCGCACCCGGGTGCCATATACTCCATATATAATAGTTTCAAGGATATTTGACTTATATAAAAGTCAATAAACCATTAATTATAATCAATACATCCATACTCATTAATCATTTTTATTTAGTTTCATTAAAAAATAAATTTTAAAAAATATTTTTGCAGACAGAGCAAATTAAGCTCTAGCAGAAGGAACTATCTTTCCATCTCTCTCTAATAAATGCATAAATGTACCAAAATTAGACTTTGGAACAATTTAAAAAATTTTTAGGAAATATTGACGGTAATTTAAAAACAAAATAAAACACTTTCACTAGCTATTCATAAGAATCCCTTTCGACGAACAGCCTAAGAGTCTACCTCCCAGGAGACGATAGGAAAAGTTATGAACTATTCATATACACTTAAACAACTTAGAAACTTTCATGCATGAGTGATGCATATTCTTGACACTTCACTAGCTTCTCACAATAGAAAATAATTTTTTCCTTACATAAACTGAATATTCTCTGAACCAAGAAAATAAAACACTCATACTATCTATTCATAAGAATTCTTTTCGACGTACAGCCTCAGAGTCTATCTCCCAGGAGACGATAGGAAAAGTTATGAACTATTCATATACACTTAAACAACTTAGAAACTTTCATGCATGAGCGATGCATATTCTTGACACTTCACTAGCTTCTCACAATACAAGACAATTTTTTCCTTATACTGAATATTCTCTATCTTGAAACTTTCTTCGATTCTTGAACCAAGAAAATAGAACACACTAGCTATTTGTAAGGATCCCTTTCGACGTATAGCCTGAGAGTCTACCTCCCAGGAGACGATAGGAAAAGTTATGAATTATTCATATACACTTAAACAACTTAGAAACTTTCATGCATGAGCGATGCATATTCTTGACACTTCACTAGCTTCTCACAATACAAGACAATTTTTTCCTTATACTGAATATTCTCTATCTTGAAACTTTCTTCGATTCTTGAACCAAGAAAATAGAACACACTAGCTATTTGTAAGGATCCCTTTCGACGTATAGCCTGAGAGTCTATCTCCCAGGAGACGACAGGAAAATTTAATAATTGTTCATAAGCACTTCCACAATTGTAGAAACTTTCTTGCGTGGAAGATTGAATATAATAATAAAAAACTTACACTTCTGCTAGACAGGTATAAACTAAAGAAAATATACTTTTTTCACAATACTGCAGATCTCAATATCAGACCTTCTTCAATAAAAATTCTCTTGTCACAATTACTTCTTTTATATATAAACTGACAGCTTCATAACCTCATAATCTGAAAAATAACAGAGAATATTTAAACAAAGAATCAGTTCACAAATTCTTTATTTATATTGAATATCTATAAAAAATAAAACTAAATACTTATTATATAAACTATTAGTTAATGATTGCTTCTGATTGCATAGAAAATCGACTTTGCTAAACACTTTTGCAACTTTTGCAACATACAATTGAAGGAGGCTGAATCCCTACCAGCAAAACCTGAAGAATTTAGCTGAATTCATAAATTTTATGGCCAGGTCCAATGTAGAAGAGACACGCTCGGACCTGGCCAAGCAAAGAACACAAGAAGTGTTTCACGGAGAAGATGCTCCAGAAGGAGAGGATCCTCCACAAGGAGTGAATCCACAGAATTAATGTATAATTTTTAAAAAATATACAGTATAAAATCTAAAAACTTGTGTATATTATTTATACTTACAAGATACTTGCGCTTATGACAGCTATTCTTCTAGAAGTCCAAAGAACTTGATAATTTGTAATGACCAGATGGACTGCAAATTTTGTAGAAACTTTCTTCGATACTTCAGCGATGAAAATACAACACTTTCACTAGCTTGTCACACGGATTCCTTTCAATATACTTATACAGCCTGAGAGTTGTAACCTCTCACGAAACAACAGAAAAAATTTAATAATATTGAATAGCTATGTCAACAACCGTAGAAACTTTCGTAGACACATTCTTAACACTACACTAACTTGTCACATCACAAGAAAATTCTTTTCTATAATCTCTTATGTATTTCCTATAATATGGTAGTCGTATGCCTTCCAACCTGAAAAATAAAAGTGAACATTTTAACAAAGAATCAGTTCAAAAAATCTTTCATTATATTGTATTTTTATAAAAAACTAAAAACTAAATACTTATCTAATTTTAGCTTATTAGTCATGTTTGTGAGACGTCTTAATTATATCTGACAGTTTTCTTCAAACACACTTTTACATATTTGCAGATTTTTTTGAAAATAATATCACTTCACTAGATTATTATCGTATCATCATAATCGTATATTTATTAAGAAAGAAAGAAAGAAAGTACTTATTTATTTATATATTATTAACACTGCATGTGTTATTGTATTGTAAAATAATAAATAGATACGTCTGCTCGTCTCGTCTGCACACATATATAAACTGTACATACACACATATATACGTAACATACAATAGTATACGTAGAGTAGACTGACGTCACGATGACGTACTTCCGCGGAGAACAATTTCTCCGGGAGAAGAATTTTCGTATAAGAGAATGCTCTTCTGTACACTTGATGAACTGTATAGATGCAAGCAATAGTATACGTAGAGCTGACGTCACGAACTATGACGTACTTCCGGGGAGAACATTTTTCGCCACGGGAGAAGAATTTTCGCGTTGAAGAATTCGTGACCCCGAAACTTCATTTCATAATATCTTTTGATAGAAGCCATTTCACAATATATGATCCTGAAGTGATTTTGCTAGTTTTATTCCAAGCTTTCATTTGAGTGCTCATAAGTGAGAAACAAAGCTCTTAATGCGAAGAAAACCGAATGTCACATCTCCAACAGGGCCTATGAGACGTATATAGGGTCTGGCTATAGCGCCCGACGGCGGCGTATGTACTGACGTACCTTATACTTGCCATCGAGGCGCTACCGCGCCCCTTGATATACACAGTGCCGGCACGAGCCCACTGTATATAGATATACACAGTGCCGGCAGGAGCCCACTGTATATTCATATACAGGAGGCTGGCAGCGTTGATGCCAGCCCAGCGCATGTTGTTGCTACAGCCCGCAGCCATCTAGCGGTGACAGACCGATAGCTTCCCGAAGTAGGCGACTAATTTAAAGATATCAAATTAAAAAAAATTACATTAATTGCGGAATCGTTAGCAGGTTTTGCAAAGTTTGGAAAAAAAATTGCGGAAGTTTCGGTTTTTTAATAAAAAATAAAAAACTATTGTTACAGCGATAAACTGGGGATAGCTTAATTAAACCATGAAAAATACTTCAAACGGTAGAATAGACGACACGGATCGATTGCAAATTAATTGCGGATTCTAAAAATGCTTTGCTTTTTATGAATTAGCAGTAATTATGCAATTAATAATCGTTTATTGTATCGACGATCCCGCTGTATGGATGTAGCCATGGATAGCGCCATCTATAGAGCCCCAAACATGCGGAGGTTCATCATTCACGCTTTTAGGTATAGTGTAGTATAACCTTATACTTGAAAGCTTGAAAGTGGAACAACGTTCGTTAAAAGTGGAAGGATTTTAGATAGGTTAATACTTTTTTATGAATTCAAGCTACATGGTTTATTTTCTTGGATTTTACTCTGTATTCGGTAACTACTGCATTTTTTCTCATCACCCTTTTCTTTCTTGATCGAAAAAATGCCTTTAGACAAAATTTCAAGGCTGCTAAGCATGTCTGAAAAGACACCTATTTTACAGAGTTTCGCATATTTGGACCTTGTGACAGTTGCTCAAAAGGATAAGACAAGAAGAACTCTTCTTTTTACAATGAGCCAACCTGGGGGTCATCTGTACAATTGCAGCAGTGTTGTTGAGAAAAGTTTATCCTTAATCAAAAAATTCTCTGAGGGCTTAAATTCTGCTTGTACAGCTCAAAAAGATCAAGTATCTCTAGCAACAAAACATGTACCAATATTGACTGCTCAAGTGCCAGACGAACCTTATACGTATCACATGAGAAGTCTAGTATCACCATTACTTTACTAAAAGTGACTTACAGTTAACAATGACTGCAAAGTCTGTGTTTCTTTATTTGTACGATGATCGTACTTGAAGACGTTCTCTAGGACTTACACAGAAAATACTCTTAAAGTGTGTAAAAAAAGTGTAGAATGCCCAGAAAGACTGAAATAGATCCGAAAAGTTTAAAATATCATTTAGTGTTTCAGTGCTTTTTGAAGAAATTGTAGAACCTACATCAGGAAGATATACCAAAAATACAGCTTCCTTGTGCGTACAATTTTTAAAATAGTTGGATTTCAAATAACATTTTGAAATTTAATAGCTTTTGTTCAGACTGCAAATCTTTATTGTACTGTATAATACAATAAATAGTTCCATTACTTTGTTAAAATGGTTTTACACTTTATGTTCAAACAAAAAGAAAACTATTTTTCTTTCACTCGACTGCTTATTATAAATACATATAAATATATATACACATATAAAAAAAAACAATTTTTTTAATAGTACATTGGCACGTTTTCTTAATTTATCTACCTATTTTTTAAGTTGTGAAAATTCTGCAATACAGTCTTTGCCACAAAGAGGCTTATATCTTCTTTAATCGCAATTCGACCACCAAAAAGACTTTTTACATGTAAAACAACGAAAGGAATCATATAAATAACAAATAATAACAAATAACTTGTACTTTTTTATTCAATCCAAAATTTGGAAAATTAAAACACTTTCTAGTCATTACTTAAAATATACAACGCATATTATGGTAACTGCAATAGTCGTATTTGGCTTTTTTGGATTATCCAGGTCATACACTTTGTATATAGGTAAATAACGTAAATTATTAACAATATGCAGTGCAATCATTGGTTATTTAATTAATTTATGCAAATGTTCAGGTTACAATGCTCCTATAGAGGTAATGTCAGAAGCTAATAAATTAGGTATTAGTGGACAAATTCCAAAAGATATGAATATCAACTTTTGTGTTGGCAAAGAGTGGCATAGATTTCCAAGTAGTTTCTTTTTCCCATCCAATAAGTAATTCAGAATTATTGAAAGTATATAGTATATATAAATTGAAAATATTCTCATGGCCTATTCTTACTATTTTTTTAGTTGGCAATTACAGTATCTGAAATCTGAATTCAAGGCAAAGTTGCCTCAATCATTTTTAAATTTCGAAAATACTAGAAGTATTATTCAGTCAAATTTTAATGATTTAAATGCAGAAGAACCATCTAGATACGTAAGTTGAAGCAGATTTTTTGAAGATGTCTTAAAACATAATTTCAATGTCTATTTGTTTATTTATTTATTGATTAGGTAATTCAAATTTTAGTTTGATATTGAAAAATGCCACTTTTTACTGGATTTAGATCTTGGAAAAGGAACTATTTTAGAACCAAATTATTCAAAACAATCAGATCGATTTACTATTTTAAAATCTGCTACATTTTTAGATACAGCTAAGTGAGTATTACATAAGTCCATTTAATATATAATAATTTATAATTAAAATTTTTATCTTCAACTGTTACGATCTACTTCTTACATAATTTTAAGAACATTTATTATTTTTCAGCTCTCATCCATTATTTCGTGCTTTTTATTTTCCTTTTACGTCCAGTAAATTTTGTACATACGGCTCGTGCAATTTACTACAAAGCAATAAATTTAAATTGTTAGCTAATAAACAAAAGCAACAAAAAATGTCAACTTAAGCATTGTGATTTTGAAGAATTTAGTTGTAGGTTTTATCATCACATTTTTTCGGCACATTCAGTGGATTATTCTCGTGTGGCTAGCATAAAAACTATACTGTTTGTACAAATTATGCGATTGAAACCATGTAATAATATTTTAATTTTTTATTTTATAAAATAAGTTTTACGTAAATAAGAAATACTTCGCCATTGTGTGTATGTAGTACATACATGCATATATTTATGCTGCATCTTTATTTATACTCTTTTAGACTATCATTCAAAGTTTCTCATCATTTTATACTTGAATTTTATGTGTAACTGAAATTTTGTTTCCCAAAATGAATAATTATTTTTCATGTTTGTCATATTCTGAAGTGAGAACTGATAAAATCGAGAAATTAACCATATTATGATCGTGTGTATACAATGTTTATGCGAATTAAAAGTTCTTCTAAGCGTGTAACGTTAAAAATGTCGCCATTGCATACGTTTATAAGAATTTTTATATTTGTATTAATACCAGATTCATTATTAAATGGAAATAAATTATTTGTAAAATAAGTGTATGTTTAATAATAACTTGTGACTTGTGTATGTGCAGCATAGTGTCTGCGTCGTATCAATGACAAATTATTATACCATAGTTACTTGCTAAGGATATACGTTCTCATGCTGACTCGAAGCATAGCTTCGGGAAAGGTCCGGAATAGACATAGAGTTGATACGCGCAAGATAAGTTCATACGGAGAGACGAGTGAGGCAAGCACTGAGATTGGCCGCGGAAAAATTGGATGGAACTCTATTACAGACTCTATTACTATTGTTTTAAGTTTAAAAAATTCTGCAATACAGCCTTTACTACAAAGAGGCTTGTCTTCTTTAATGGCAATTTGACCACCAAAACGACTTTCTTTACAGGTAAAAAAACAAAAACAATCATCTACTGGATGGAAATTGAGTTTTTTAATTGCTATTCCCTGTTGGTCTCCAGCAATGACTTTATTACATGTATAATTACAAGGTTTAGCAGAATTATTAAAAGTCCGTTCCCCTGTATGTGTCCTTATGTATACCTGTTGCAAAAAAAATTACTTGATAATAAATAAATTGAGTAAACGTACTAAATAAATAATGAATAAGACTCACCTTTCTAATATTACTCGTAGTAAATGATCTACCAATCTTCAAAGGGACAAACAAATGGTTTTTCACCTGCATAAGTCCTAACGAGCTTTAAAAGATCACCCGACGTTTTAAAACTTTTATCACATTCTTCCATTGTGCATTTGTATGGTTTTACACCAGTATGGGTGCGTAAAAGAGCGTTCAAACTATAACCAGTAGAAAAAGTCGAAATCAAGATCAGGCTGATTAGCATGCGTCGGCTGCAGCATTCCAAAAGACGGTAAAACTGGCAGGCTGTCGCAGCCTGTAAGGTCATCGGTTCTCCTTAGAGAGGTCGTTGTCGAAGTACTTCTGCCAGCAACTCGAGTGCACGACGTGGCCGCAAGTGCTCGTGTGAGGCGATGCTCCCAAGTACGACGACAGGAAGAGAGGCGACGTCTCGGTGACGCTGCGCGGCTGAGGCGGTTGTTGGGCCTTCTGTCGCTCGTGGAGTAATGGACACAGCACCATCAACTGTTGCACAAAAGCGGCTAACACCACGGCCGACTCGTCGGCTTTCACGCACTGGTCCTCCTGGCACAGTATGCAGGTGTACGATTTTTCGAAGCACAGCCGACTGATCTGACGGCGACCCAGCGCAACCGAGATTCGTCCAGGCTCTTGTTTAGGTTCATAACCGAGCCTCGGTCAGTCGAGTCTTTGCTGTTGACGTTCAGCACAGCTTCCTGGAACATCTTCGCGTTCTTCTTCATGAAGTGCTTCTGCATGGCTTCCATTTGCGCCATAACCTGGGCCCGTTTCTGCGCAGCCATTTTCACGTGCCATTCTTGACTTCCTACAATTGCGAGAAAAACGCGACGATAATTTAATCGTTAAACCGCACAAGAGAATTCACTTAATTTTCTTCGGAATCTTACCTTTCTCTAGTTTCTCGGTGTCCTCAATGGTGTCGGCAGGCGGCGGAGCCACCGGTGCAGAAACCTGTATGCTGGCCAACCTGGCGGGCGACCGTGTCCATCCACTGCATGCTGACCAAGATCTTGAGCAGGAGGGAGACGCCCTGGAGGAAGCCGCGGCGGAGCTCGACGGTCCAGCTCTCGGGTTTGGCGCTTAGGAGATAGCGCAGGTCGTAGAGGATGTACTGGGCCCAATGTCTATTTTCATTACAATTTTGGCATTTCTGCGTTTTCGATGTGCTCACATTTATGCCTTTCATTTCATCTTCCAATTGACTAATATTTTCTGGAATTTAAAGAGCAGTTGGGAAACCTATAGAATTATATGGAAATATAGGAATATTTAACTCTTCTGAATGAATCACATTAGTTTTTACTGGTAAAGAGGTATCAATAGTTACTTGAAGTCCTTCAACTTGAGGTGAGTAAGGTGTTTTAGACATCAATTGCTTTTTACTTTCATTTGGATTTAAATTTTTCTCTATTTCTCTTTCTTCTGCAGCACTCGAAACGTTGTCTTCAGAAATAGAATTTAACATAGCATACCTTAAAAAAATGAATAAGTATATTTCACTAGATACGTAATAAGTTCTAAATAATTGTACTTTATAAGCAATTTAACTTCCTACCTTAGATGATCAAGTTCTCTTTATACCACAGGGATTAGGTTGTCAGTTTTACTGCCATATTTATCTTGAAGCTTGTCTAGAATATATGAAAGTCCTTCTTTATTTAAGCTATTGCCTACAACGTACTAGTATTTATGGCACTTGGCGGTTGAAGAGCTTCAGATAACATTTGTTGAGCAATTAAGGCATTTCGTGATAAGTCGCTTGAAAATTCTAAATTTCTTAAATGACACAAGATTTTCGAGATATTGAATTTTCTAAATAAGTTCATTTTCCATTGTGGCTTTTTCCTCTGCAATAAAGTAAATTTAGATTTTCGTACAGTTAAAAATTAATAATTTTTAAGAAGAATTGATTTACCTAATTTTTGTTTAGTTATCTGGTATTGCAGTGACATGTCATCCAAAGTCTGATAAGCTGTCACATCCAGTTCAGCAAAACTAACGCCATTTAACCTCGAGAGAGACTTTTCAAGTGTGAATATTTTATTGCTTAGAGTCCGTTCATGCTCTTGGCTATTTTCAATCAAGCTTTGGGCAGCTGTATATCTCGAAGGTAAGTCATCTAATTTAAACTGCGGAAAAAAATGTTTTATTTAGAAAATTTGAAATGTTATGTGCTTAGCAGGTGTACATTCAGACTGCTTAATTAAACTTTGTTCAACCTTAAGTGACTCATTTTCCGTCCTAAGCATAGCTGCGTCATTTAACGCTTGTTCCAAAGATCGTTCAATACTCTCTTTAGAATCTAAAATACTTGTAGTCGCAACATACTTGGTCGTCATCTCATCAAGTTGCAGATTGTGTAGTTTAATCTGTTCAGTAAGAAGTTCCTTTTCCTTAGCATGGGTCTCCTTTCGAGTAATAAGATCTAACTTGAGAGTCTCGATGGTGCGTTTGTAATTTGACAATTGTGTTTGAAACACCGACATTTCTTTAGCATGGTGAGTCTCAAGATTGTTGTTCTCTTCTTTGAGCTTTTGAAATTCTGCTTCATGCCTCAATCTAAGCTCCTGTAAATGAAGAAAGTTCTTTTTATTCATAAAAGTTGTACGAAAACGATTTGTAAATATTATGTTATATTTTGCAAACCTTAATTTCATTTTCATGTTAAGCTTTGTTAGCACTGGTTTCAGCTTTTAAACCATTAATTACAACTTCCATATCTTTTTTAATTTTTTCGTATTGTTTTTGTACTTGTTGAACATCAGAGATACTGTTTTGATTCTCTGTTGATCCAGATCTAATTTTTTTATTAAGATTTTCTATTTGATCTTTATAATCAATTATTTCTGCGTTTTGGATTTCTTTTTCATGTTCGAGTCTCTTAACATTCTGCTCTGCCTGTTTAAGTTGGGAAGAAAGTTGAGACTGCAATTCTTTTTGAATGCTTAAAGCATTTTCTAAAGCAGAAATCTAAACTAAAAATTATAAAATATAAATTTTATAAACTCAATATATTTTTCAAAGAATCCATAACAGAATAAAATAAAGAAAATAGTAATAAGTAAGAAAATGAATTCTATGGATTCACAAGATTACCTTTCCATCAAAAGTATTTTCTCCGTTAGGACTCCTAGTTGGGTTGAGTTTAATACACTTATCTGTGGGAGTATAGCATCCCTGGAGGCTAAAGCTTGTTGTAACGAGGCTGTAAGATCTTCAATTAAATTATCTCGTTGATTTGCCGCCTTCTCCAATTCTTGAAGCTTTAAAATAAATTTGATAGCCATTAACAACTATATTTTATGAATTTTTTAAAATGAATTTTTAGGTTTTAACAACAATGTAAAAATTTATTTGAAATTTTCAACAGATTTTCTTTTGTTTTTCTAATGTTTGCTAGATTCATTTTAATGGTTTATTACGTTGAGTGAAGAAAGTATAACAAGATATAACAATAAACAAATAATTCAAATTAAGATATATTTATGTACTTCATCCTAGTGTAAAAATATAATAAATTTTAAAGTGAAATAAGAGTTTTGATTAAAATTACTAACTTTTGTGTTGTAGGTTACTATGATGTCTTTGTAAGGAATATTACTGTTTTGACTGTGCGATGATGTTGGTCAATTTAAGCATGTAAAGCTTCCACTACAGCTTCCTTTCCTTGAAGTAACTCCTTTAGCAGAGTGACACTTCCAGCTAAACCTTCCAAGTCGCCATCTCCTTCACCTTCACTCATAGTTAAACTGCTGTATGTAATATCTCTTGATAATATACTTTCATTATTCTGTATAAACAATATAATATTTTAACCATAGTAATTTTTGCATTAAGAAAAACTTGACAAAGGTTTAGAAGATTTAGCCAAATCAGCTTTACCACAAGTATTTTCAAAAGTATGGAGATAAGGTCCAGAATTAAGATTCTTTAAACTGCTGGAGGTAACCCCTAGATTTTCACTTGAATGAGAAGCACCTGGTATTGTGCAGGTCCAGGACTTGGCTCATTTGTAGCTTGTGAATGTTGAACTCGTGCAGTATCTAAGTTAGGAGTTAACGGACTTATTCCTTCGTTGAATAAACCAGATAAATTAGTCAAATTTGTACTTGGCATATCAATTACATACACTGATACCGAATAGTTACAGTGTGCCTATTTCTCTCATATACTGTATCAGCTATAATTTTATTCTCTTGTACGCATTTTCTTGCATTTCTAGGTGTCTCTCATTTCATTTCCAATCAGAAAGAATCTCGCAATGTAAATTCTACCTGTCTTACTGGTTCAGGCTCTGTCAATAATAAGAAAAAGAAATTAAGATTATGAAAGAGCATCAAAAATGAAAATTGATAGAATGTCTTAAATTTTCTTACCTTCAAACTCAGTCGTTGTGTCAATAAATATTGCTAATTAAAGTGTTTGTTTACGAAAAGTAAGATAAACATTAATACTACTTATACAATTTTCGCACATTTTGTGAGCACAACCATACTGTGAGTGGCTGCTTTAAACTAACCTAAAAAAAATTCAATGTAATAAAACAATCAATCCAAAAAGTGTTTTAAAATTGTTCTCTTGCTAATTAGACTTAATTATGTAAATTATTTTTTAAAATGATATAATTACCAATAATGTAGTTTCCAATGAAAATTTACTTCGATACTTCCTTAGCCTGCGCCTTAACATCAGATCCTAAGATCAGCTGCTGTCTGCTGATACTTAATATGTTGATAGCAGACATGTGTTTAGTTCTTTGCTCTTTAACCTTTGTTATTCGTGATATTATAACCTGCAAAAGAACAGGCACATTAATACAATTATTTTTTAAGAAAATGTATTATATTTGATACACATAGATTTATATTATTAGTAAAAATTACCTGTTAGCAGTCTTAGTGTACATAATCAAAGCAATTTTATCAATTGGTGTTACGTCTAATACTTCAATATTTTTGGTTAAATCATTAAATAAAATCCAGTGTTGGTCAGGAGAAAGAATATATGTTTTGTAATGAACAATATGATTTGTTGCTTCGTATTTCAAATCTCCTTCGAAAGAAATGAGACCTATTAACTCGAATGATTCATCATTTAATTTTAAGTGAACAGGTATGTCTTCAAAATTAGTTTTTAAGTTTAGTTTCTTGTGTATAAACTTATTGAATATTGGAAGATTTTTTTGTTCGTGTAAATATTCTACATCTAATAAAAGGTAGGTACCTAAGGTGTACCTAACATTGGCAACTTTTTTATTACATCTACGACATATCACAGTCTTATTAGTCAATATATTTTTCAGAAATACTTCTAAATTTTGAATACCTTCTTCATGATATTGAGATAATGATAGAGTACACGAGTACAAAGTCTTGTCAACACTATTATTGCATGATTGACATGATGTATTTTCATGTATGCTTGGATAATTACTTAAAAAATATTGAAAAGCCTGCATTATATTGTCTTCACAATACACGTTTGGATCAGTAGATCTTTGTTTTAACTGATAGCGAGAATATAATAAATGTGCTCTGTTGTTGTAGAAAGTTTCTTCTTCAAACGAATTTTCACAATAGTTAATCATTGCATTCAATACATCTTGTGAACAATTGTACTTATTTTTTATTACATCGGAAGCAAAATTCTTGTTTTGAAGATATGCACTGGTTAAAAGTTCAAACATGGCATCGAATGGGCACGTATTTTTGAAACATAGTTGAATTGTGGACTGATTAATCTCATAAGACTTTATGTTTATTCGGTTTCCATTCTTGATTAACTTACGCTGACTATTTAAAATAATTTCATGTTTTGAATCTTTTTTACATGGATTAATCTGAACTTTTGTATTTTCTACAGCAAGATTTGGATTGTCAATTGAAGAAGATTGCTGCATTTCTACATACGTGTTTTCACTGCTTTTTGAGAAATCTAAAGCATTCATTTTACCCAAAGGAGATGACACAACAAGTGGAAGAAATTCGAATGCTTTAGAGGTATTTAAACTCATGTTATATTTTTCTGTGGAATTAGAGACACGTTTGTTATCAGATGTTGTTAATTTTTCTAAATCTAAATCTAGAATGCTTGGAACGTTGATGATTTTCATTTCTTTATGTAAATTTTTAGGTAGTTTTGAAAAGGCTAACTTTGTAAGAGCAGTAATTTTTTTTTTATCCTTCAGTATATATTTTTGAACTGAAATTGGTCGAGGAATACGGTTTTTTATATTTTTAAAATTGGCTTCTGATCTTGATGAAGTTGCGGTCTCGTGTGGTGATAAAAAATATGATTTTAAACAATTTGTCCAAGTTGGAAAGGTATAGCATAACATTTGAAAATTTTTTAGAAATTCAGGGCAGTAGTAAAAATTTGCCTTATCTGATATTTCCTCAGTTGACTCACATTTACTTATAGTTTTTTTAAAAATATCATCTATAAATGATATTAAATCATTTTTTGTATTATCAACTTCAGTATTTATATTTTCACTAATATCTAAATTAGTATTAGATTGTTCAGCTATACTGTTTAACTTATCTAAACTACACTTATAAGATTTAAATATTCCAAGCAATTTTTCTTTACTATTGTAACAGTCAGAATCGACTTCGGCATTTTCAGAACTAGCTATTGTAATAATACAAATAACAATCTCTTTAAACTGTTGTAATGATTCTATTTGAATGAGAAAACCAACAGACCGTAAATAGAGATCAACTACAGTTGGATTTGATGATTTAAAACATTTCCATCTTCTTACTGTATTCAGCAAATGTGCCACATCAAGCCTCAGATAACATTTTAGATAAGAAATATCAGTTTCTCCCTTTAAAACATTAAAACACTCCAAATTATAATTTTTGAAGGTCATTTTATTAAATGCTAGAGAAATTGCAATCTGTAATGCGAGAGATCCATCAGTAATTATTTCTTTAGGAACTACTGCACCACTTTCAATCCATTGGCACAAACATTCTTGAATAATTGATACGTCATGAATGGATAAAATTGCTTGAAGAATTGGAATTATTTTTCCTTTAAAGCCAATAACCATTATGTAAACAAATAAAGTCTTACTTACAGCGTTAGAGTAATAAGAATATTTTTTCACTAGGCTTCCTGTCGCATCAAGCGATAAAGGTAAGTTATCCTGTTGTAAATAATTCCACAATTTTAATTGATCATCATACCAGTACCACGTATAGAATGGTGAGAGTGATAGTTTTTTAATATTGCAAAAATCCAAAAATTTCTTATTAGTTATAGGTAAATTTTTATATTCTACATATCCAAGAGTTTCATCTAATTTTTCCTCTCGTGCTTTACTTAACACTTCACTGGTATTTAGATGAGGTGGTTCGTATGTGGTTGTCATCTTCTCCAACTGCTCTTCTCTGTATTCGCCAGCAGTATTATTCTTCAGTATTTTTTTTATATCATTTCTTCTACTTCCCTTTAATTTTCTCTTCTTTGCATGCTTCACATCATAGGTTTCGTACGTTGCAATTTTAAGTAAAACACTTTTGTTATTTTCCAGCTCTCCTTCTCCACGAATACCAGATTTGCAGTCTGAACAAAAGCCATTAAATTTCAAAATGTTGTTTGAAATCCAACTATTTTTAAAATTGTACACACAAGGAAGCTGTTTTTCACTCCACAAAGCCATTGCCACCTTATCAGTCCAGTCTGTTTTTTTGGTATATCTTCCTTCTGTATGTTCTACAATTTCTTCAAAAAGCACTGAAACACTAAATGATATTTTTTTGCACTGCATAGGATTCATAGTTTCTTCATCACTTGGACAATAGTCACTTTCTTCGTCGTCGTGGACCTTTTTTGGTAATTTTTTCACTTTATAGAAATTTTCTAAATTCGATCGACAACTATGCCGGTCATTGTACAAATAAAGAAATAAAGACTTTGCAGTCATTGTTAACTGTAAGTCACTTTTTATGTCTTGCCAAATGGGATCTCTTTCTTTTTTTAAAGCTTTACTTTTACCGTCGAAAATTCTTGGCCATTTCTTTAACTTCTCCTCTAAACTTTTCGGATCTATTTCAGCCTTTCTGGGCATTCTACACTTTTGTTACACATGTTAAGATTTTCTGTGCAAGTAAGTCCTTGAGAACGTCTAAAAGACACCTTGACCTATACCCACTCATAACACAACTTGCATGCATACAAGCATTCGAATCGTAAAAATCACGGATTCTTGGAATTGTCCTCAACTGTTTTCTGTTTGCATGTGAACGTACAACACAGGCGTATATTACTGTATTATACTGTATTGCTGCAGTGGAATCACTCGCAGTCAGCTTCAGATTACAGCGAAGTGGCTGATCGGCTGATGGCAATAAGCAGTTCTAATTCTAACTAAGCAAGAGCAACAGTCAGCTGTCAACCCAGACGCAGAGTCGCACAGTCTGCAGACTGACAGACTGGACATTTTAGCAATGTTATAATCGTTATTTATCGTTTTATTAATGGTGATTGTATCTATAAGCGTAGCACATGATTAAATATCTATAATTTCAAAAAATATGTTAGACATTTGTAGTATTTTATCAAGTTCACATATTCACATAAGTACTTATCCTATTTATCTGAGGATCTCTGAATATTTTTATATTGTACCAAAGCGAAATGAAGTATAGAGTCTAAAAAAAAGTTCGTATATAGAGTAAGATATTTTTAGCTGTAGTTTAGAGGTTATAACAATAATTATGATCACGACTTTATTCTTTGTATGTCTTTTCAAAGATACTTATTTAGTTTCAGCGTTTGCCAGCAGATTCAATAAAAATAGGTATTGGAAAAGCAAATACCGACCACGTAATGCTTGCACAAGTACTACTCTGAAAAAGCAAGTACAGAAAAAGGATGAAGATTTTAATCAGAGTGAAGAATCTGGAGAAGAATTTGTCTTAAAACAACGTCTACCTGAGGATGGATGGTTTCCAAATTACGATTCATCATCATCTTTTAGTGATTTGGAATTCTTAACTACAGTTTCAAGTTGTGCATCAATATCAGAGTTCAAGAAAAATATTACTAAGGAAACAAAATCTGATGAAAATTGGTTTGACAAAGAACTTGCTGTATGTATAATGTTTTTATGTGATGAGTGATTTTGTTATTTTCAAATATTACTAAACTTTATCTTTTAACACAACTTCATTTTTCAGAGCGTAGAATTTAATCCTTGTATTCCTCAGGCAAAACAACGTAAAAATATATATAAAGTAGAAATCGTTTCCCTCAATTAATACTGTATACGAATGCAAAAGTTCAAAATATAAATCAAAAAACAACAGAGTTTGGCAAAAGCAAAAAAGGATACTCGTACAGGAATTCCTGACAAGGAAGAGGATGATTTAGACTTTTTGTTATCACTCGCTGAACCAGTAGGTACTGGCCCACTCACTTTAAAAAATAATCTTGAAAATGGTAAATATTTTTATCTAGCACTTGTCGTGGCTTTGGTCTTACTCAGTAAAATACACTATTGCATCAGTTTATTTTAATAATGAGACTTGTGAAATTGTAAGTAAAACTCAAAATTTTTGTAGTACTCTTATTTAGAAAAACTTTCTCCACTATGAAATCTTTTTTCTTGCAAAGTTATTTAGATTACGACTTTTACCATGAATGCCAAAGCCACCTTAAACTGAACATTAAATTAAAATTTTAATTAAATGATTTTCTGTAACCAGAACGAAGACTTTTTGTGACAAATACTGCAAATGACAAGCCAGTTAAGTCTATAGACTTGGAGAAGTGGTTGGATTCCGTTTTAGATGATTAACACTTAACTGTTGATTGTAAGTATATAGGTTTATTATGTACTTATTGACACATGTACATTCATATACATATATATATACATTTTACTATGTATTATTACTTTGTAAACTCGTAAAGTAGATATCAATCAGTATAAATTTAAAAAAATATATTAACTTGTATAAGTACTGTGGACGAATATTAGTTTAATACTGACACAAGATATTCATGCATGTAATCATAAACTATAAGCATAATAGCACCTCCTGGACCTAATCTGATAACTTTAGGTAGAAGACCCTTGTACAATGCTTTAAACCTACAGAAAAAAAAATGATTTAGATAATTATGCTTTTTCTAATTTAATTTAAAATCATTTTCATTACCCTTCTGTTTTATAAACAATCCCTATGGTTTTCAAAGTTCCTTTGTATTTATCACTTTGTGGACCTTGAATACGGCTTTTTGCAACATTGAATGGGATGTTTAGACAGGATGCAACACTTCCAGAAATGAATCCTATACCCACCTATTTAACATTCAATATGTACCATACACATTTTTTATTAAGTAGTTAAAAATTAATAAACAGCGATTACTTTTGTTAAAAATTCTTTTATGGGATCTTTGTTTGGTGGAACATAGGATTTTACTGAATGATAAAAACCAAAATAAAAACCACTAAAAAGTCCGTTTCTCAGAAGAGTTGCTGTTAATCCCTTATTCAATCCATTAAGACCAAATCCACGATTTTGAACAATTTCCTTTGTAATAGCAAACGTTGATGGACTTTCTTTTACGTGTTTACGATTTGATTGTAATGTTACTTTGACCACTTCAAATGGATTGACTAGAACTGCTTCAGTAAATCCAGCACATAATCCAGCGCATGAAAATGTCTAGAACCATGTTGCATGAAGTCAGCATTTTCCAAAACATTTACTAAATTTTCTCTGCGAATATAAAATATGACATGTAAGCCTTATTTGAATGGACTTACGAATGGTGTTGGTGCACTCACACCGAACAGGAAAAATTGTTTGTATTGTTCAAATGTGAAAAACTAGAATTAAAAAAAATTATTTAAGCTGTCACATGCATAAATAAATAAAATAAAATAAATAAATATGCATGTATACTGTATAGTACAGCTATTTAAGTAACCATGCAAAAAACTTACTTTCACTGCACATGGTTTCAATTAAAATTGGTAGCACTGTGCCCTTCCAATAAGAAAAAAACCCAACTTCCTTTTTTTTGGAACTACTGTCCCTTGATTGATCATGATTCTTAGAAATATTTATTTTCAATTAAATTATATTTTCTTAATACTGTAAAATCGATATAGTGGTCGTAAGCCTTCAGCTATCAGTGGTGACGGGTTCAATGCTATAAAGCTTATTTACGCGTATTATTTCTAACCTTAGTTTTTTCAGTTACATATTTCTAAACTTCATGTTTTCTTAAAGTTATTATTAAAACTATTTCATTTTAGATCCGATCAGTATAACCTATTACAACTATTAATTACTTTCTAAATATTTACAGGATTCGTAATGGGCAAAAGAGGGCGTCAGCCATCCATTTCGCACAAACAAAGATTGGCTGAGTTGCAAAAACATGCAATTTTTGACCAGAATGGATGCGTAAAAAGTGAAGGAGATCCAATATGGACTTTAATTTGTGAAGCACTGGAGCAAAATAATCCTGGAAAAACAATTCATGCGAAAAATCTTCAAATTTATGTTTCACAGAATAGATGCGGCATATTATCTGAACTAAAAAGGAATAAATTAGATAGGTCAAAAGAATTAGATGAGAAAATTCTGATAGAAAATGATCCAAATACTTCAAGACGCAGTACAGAAGAAAAGCTTATGAACTTACAAGCTAATGCATTGTACAAACCGTTTATAAGAGAAATAAATACTTTTCCTTTTACGGTATTGCATTGGTCTATTGAAGCTCTCGATGTCTTTTCATCATTAAAGGACATACAGTTTATATTTGGAGTTGTTGGATCTTTTTGTCAAAAATTTGAGGCACCAGATGGTTCTACAAGTCAATCATTGTTTTTATATGCTCTAGGAGCCAATGTGATCGGTGAATTTATACCTATTTGCCAAATAACAACAGAACAAGCTAAGTCCTTATCGCTGTTTACTAGATTTTTTAGCATGTGCGTCAAAGATGGTTTATTTGTTCCTAAAAAAATAAGTACAGACTATATATGGAACCATTATACAGCTATCAATTTCGTATTCAATGTCAATTTGCCGTATGAAAAGTATTTGATACAGTGTTTCAAATATTTACAAGGAAGTGTAGCAGAATTACCTAGATGTTTGATTCAGACAAATATTCGTTTTCTTATACTTGAAATGATGCACTGGGAATGTATAAGTAATCAACAGATAAAAAATGTAAAATATTTTTATATTTACTGTGTAATTTTACTAAGTATGCAAAGTACTTTCAGTGATTTTGAAATCACATTGGAAAAGATATTTGCTTTTATGTACACAAAATTTCAGAATGAAAATAGTAAAGAATTGTTTGATTGGATAATGTTCAAAATCAAAGAATTGAAAATTAATACTGTTTTCAATAGAAATATTATAACAGACATAGAAAATCAATTTAAAGAAATTATAGTCACCAAAACTATTAAGCAAATGGATTATCAAGAATGTGAAGTAATAGTTAATTACATAAAAAATGTTTTTGTCAAAGCAAAACAAAAATATATATCCATCCTAGATATGTCTGAATATCATGAAAAACATTCGGAAAGAAATATTTTTTACAGTCAAGATTTCTGTAAACATACCATTGAATTATGTACAGAGTTTGTATTATGGTCTAAAGTTTTATCCGAAGATTTGGTTGAACAATGCACGGATGATGTTTTGATCAAACCAATTGAAAATTATAAAAATGAATTTAAAAACTATTTACATGATTCAAATGCAACAATAGACGAGTATTTGATGAAAAATATTGACTACACAGATGAAAAATTACTAATTTTGAGAAGTGCTGTACCAAATAAAAAGGAATCTGATACAAAATCTGACTTTGACACTTCTTTCTTATTCTACGAAGAAAATTGGATGGGAAAAAATCAGCAAGTAAAACCAAATTGCGATAGTGACACTGAGACGTGTTCTAAGTCTTATACTAGTGAAAGCGAAGAAGAATTGAAGCAAGATGACAATGAAATTCAATTTGTTGAACATGGTACTTATGAGATTATTGATAAGATTTGCCAAGAAGTTAAACATGAAAATGTTAAAGATAATGAGGAAAATGAACCGTATGCTATAACAATTGAAAACGTGGATGATACACGTATTAAATCTGATAATATTCATCAAAATAAGAAAAAAGAGCGAGCACGAGGAAAGTATTTAAGACCATGTTCTGAAATAAATTTATATCACCAGAAGCCAATAAAAGTTGCTAGACATCGCTCAGTTATAGAAAATTATAACTCCATTAAAACCAAAAAAGTTAACAAAAATCGATTGTCTGTGTTAACTTCCAGCTTTTTTGACTCTGTATTAGAAATATTGACTTCAGTATATTTTAATATAAATGAATTTCAAAGTTTTATAGACAATCAAGAAAATGTATTTACCGGCATTCAACACAAATTTTTTATAATTTTACAAGAATATGTAACAACATTAAATATTACAACATTATATAAAAAAAGAGCAGATTTTTTGAGTGACATCTGTATTGATAAGCACAATAATAAACTTTATTGGAGTCTATCAATAGGAGATTTCTATGAAAAAGTGATGTACCCTAATGTATTTGTAAAGACTATCTGCTTAGATTGCGATAAATTTTCATATCAGCATTCTAATTGCATTAAATTGTCAGTAGAACAATTAGTATCTGAAAACTTGAGTAGTGAAATTTATAACAAGCTTCAAGAAGACTCTCAAATTCCATGCGAAGAATGTAAACAACTCAAGATCTTATATCAAGTCGAGATAAAAAGTTTACTTTGTGTTGATGTAGAAAACAGCAATAAAAATATTCAAGAGCCTTCAATAAAATTAGATAGTCTTAATGTTTATCTTACTTTTGGTAAACAAACACTTACATTAGTTGGAGTTGTAGCATATAAAGAACCCATAGGAAATTTTAAGGTTCGACACTATTTATCCTATTGTAGAGACACAAAAGGATTTTGGTTCATACACGATGATAGTTCTGATATACGGAAGCCAATCAAAATGAAAACTGCAGCAAAATCTTTTAACATAGCTCTTGCTATTTATTTCGCATTCACTTCTTCAGAATCAGCACCACAAATATAGTATTTTTACCACGTAAGTAATAGTTATTTTCCATAAAAGAATTAAATATTTTTACTTACTAATTTTCTTTTTTTGATTATGACAAGTTTCTGAGAAGGAATAATATACATATATTATATAATATACACATCTTCAAAGTCATTTAAGAAATTTAGAATTTTCAAGCGATTTATCACGAAATACCTTAATTGCTCAACAAATGTTATCTGAAGCTCTTCAACCGCCAAGTGCCATAAATACTAGTACGTTGTAGGCAATAGCTTAAATAAAGAAGGACTTTCATATATTCTAGACAAGCTTCAAGATAAATATGGCAGTAAAACTGACAACCTAATCCCTGTGGTATAAAGAGAACTTGATCATCTAAGGTAGGAAGTTAAATTGCTTATAAAGTACAATTATTTAGAACTTATTACGTATCTAGTGAAATATACTTATTCATTTTTTTAAGGTATGCTGTGTTAAATTCTATTTCTGAAGACAACGTTTCGAGTGCTGCAGAAGAAAGAGAAATAGAGAAAAATTTAAATCCAAATGAAAGTAAAAAGCAATTGATGTCTAAAACACCTTACTCACCTCAAGTTGAAGGACTTCAAGTAACTATTGATACCTCTTTACCAGTAAAAACTAATGTGATTCATTCAGAAGAGTTAAATATTCCTATATTTCCATATAATTATAGTATATAAATATATTCCTATAGGTTTCCCAACTGCTCTTTAAATTCCAGAAAATATTAGTCAATTGGAAGATGAAATGAAAGGCATAAATGTGAGCACATCGAAAACGCAGAAATGCCAAAATTGTAATGAAAATAGACATTGGGCCCAGTACATCCTCTACGACCTGCGCTATCTCCTAAGCGCCAAACCCGAGAGCTGGACCGTCGAGCTCCGCCGCGGCTTCCTCCAGGGCGTCTCCCTCCTGCTCAAGATCTTGGTCAGCATGCAGTGGATGGACACGGTCGCCCGCCAGGTTGGCCAGCATACAGGTTTCTGCACCGGTGGCTCCGCCGCCTGCCGACACCATTGAGGACACCGAGAAACTAGAGAAAGGTAAGATTCCGAAGAAAATTAAGTGAATTCTCTTGTGCGGTTTAACGATTAAATTATCGTCGCGTTTTTCTCGCAATTGTAGGAAGTCAAGAATGGCACGTGAAAATGGCTGCGCAGAAACGGGCCCAGGTTATGGCGCAAATGGAAGCCATGCAGAAGCACTTCATGAAGAAGAACGCGAAGATGTTCCAGGAAGCTGTGCTGAACGTCAACAGCAAAGACTCGACTGACCGAGGCTCGGTTATGAACCTAAACAAGAGCCTGGACGAATCTCGGCTGCGCTGGGTCGCCGTCAGATCAGTCGGCTGTGCTTCGAAAAATCGTACACCTGCATACTGTGCCAGGAGGACCAGTGCGTGAAAGCCGACGAGTCGGCCGTGGTGTTAGCCGCTTTTGTGCAACAGTTGATGGTGCTGTGTCCATTACTCCACGAGCGACAGAAGGCCCAACAACCGCCTCAGCCGCGCAGCGTCACCGAGACGTCGCCTCTCTTCCTGTCGTCGTACTTGGGAGCATCGCCTCACACGAGCACTTGCGGCCACGTCGTGCACTCGAGTTGCTGGCAGAAGTACTTCGACAACGACCTCTCTAAGGAGAACCGATGACCTTACAGGCTGCGACAGCCTGCCAGTTTTACCGTCTTTTGGAATGCTGCAGCCGACGCATGCTAATCAGCCTGATCTTGATTTCGACTTTTTCTACTGGTTATAGTTTGAACGCTCTTTTACGCACCCATACTGGTGTAAAACCATACAAATGCACAATGGAAGAATGTGATAAAAGTTTTAAAACGTCGGGTGATCTTTTAAAGCTCGTTAGGACTTATGCAGGTGAAAAACCATTTGTTTGTCCCTTTGAAGATTGGTAGATCATTTACTACGAGTAATATTAGAAAGGTGAGTCTTATTCATTATTTATTTAGTACGTTTACTCAATTTATTTATTATCAAGTAATTTTTTTTGCAACAGGTATACATAAGGACACATACAGGGGAACGGACTTTTAATAATTCTGCTAAACCTTGTAATTATACATGTAATAAAGTCATTGCTGGAGACCAACAGGGAATAGCAATTAAAAAACTCAATTTCCATCCAGTAGATGATTGTTTTTGTTTTTTTACCTGTAAAGAAAGTCGTTTTGGTGGTCAAATTGCCATTAAAGAAGACAAGCCTCTTTGTAGTAAAGGCTGTATTGCAGAATTTTTAAAACTTAAAACAATAGTAATAGAGTCTGTAATAGAGTTCCATCCAATTTTTCCGCGGCCAATCTCAGTGCTTGCCTCACTCGTCTCTCCGTATGAACTTATCTTGCGCGTATCAACTCTATGTCTATTCCGGACCTTTCCCGAAGCTATGCTTCGAGTCAGCATGAGAACGTATATCCTTAGCAAGTAACTATGGTATAATAATTTGTCATTGATACGACGCAGACACTATGCTGCACATACACAAGTCACAAGTTATTATTAAACATACACTTATTTTACAAATAATTTATTTCCATTTAATAATGAATCTGGTATTAATACAAATATAAAAATTCTTATAAACGTATGCAATGGCGACATTTTTAACGTTACACGCTTAGAAGAACTTTTAATTCGCATAAACATTGTATACACACGATCATAATATGGTTAATTTCTCGATTTTATCAGTTCTCACTTCAGAATATGACAAACATGAAAAATAATTATTCATTTTGGGAAACAAAATTTCAGTTACACATAAAATTCAAGTATAAAATGATGAGAAACTTTGAATGATAGTCTAAAAGAGTATAAATAAAGATGCAGCATAAATATATGCATGTATGTACTACATACACACAATGGCGAAGTATTTCTTATTTACGTAAAACTTATTTTATAAAATAAAAAATTAAAATATTATTACATGGTTTCAATCGCATAATTTGTACAAACAGTATAGTTTTTATGCTAGCCACACGAGAATAATCCACTGAATGTGCCGAAAAAATGTGATGATAAAACCTACAACTAAATTCTTCAAAATCACAATGCTTAAGTTGACATTTTTTGTTGCTTTTGTTTATTAGCTAACAATTTAAATTTATTGCTTTGTAGTAAATTGCACGAGCCGTATGTACAAAATTTACTGGACGTAAAAGGAAAATAAAAAGCACGAAATAATGGATGAGAGCTGAAAAATAATAAATGTTCTTAAAATTATGTAAGAAGTAGATCGTAACAGTTGAAGATAAAAATTTTAATTATAAATTATTATATATTAAATGGACTTATGTAATACTCACTTAGCTGTATCTAAAAATGTAGCAGATTTTAAAATAGTAAATCGATCTGATTGTTTTGAATAATTTGGTTCTAAAATAGTTCCTTTTCCAAGATCTAAATCCAGTAAAAAGTGGCATTTTTCAATATCAAACTAAAATTTGAATTACCTAATCAATAAATAAATAAACAAATAGACATTGAAATTATGTTTTAAGACATCTTCAAAAAATCTGCTTCAACTTACGTATCTAGATGGTTCTTCTGCATTTAAATCATTAAAATTTGACTGAATAATACTTCTAGTATTTTCGAAATTTAAAAATGATTGAGGCAACTTTGCCTTGAATTCAGATTTCAGATACTGTAATTGCCAACTAAAAAAATAGTAAGAATAGGCCATGAGAATATTTTCAATTTATATATACTATATACTTTCAATAATTCTGAATTACTTATTGGATGGGAAAAAGAAACTACTTGGAAATCTATGCCACTCTTTGCCAACACAAAAGTTGATATTCATATCTTTTGGAATTTGTCCACTAATACCTAATTTATTAGCTTCTGACATTACCTCTATAGGAGCATTGTAACCTGAACATTTGCATAAATTAATTAAATAACCAATGATTGCACTGCATATTGTTAATAATTTACGTTATTTACCTATATACAAAGTGTATGACCTGGATAATCCAAAAAAGCCAAATACGACTATTGCAGTTACCATAATATGCGTTGTATATTTTAAGTAATGACTAGAAAGTGTTTTAATTTTCCAAATTTTGGATTGAATAAAAAAGTACAAGTTATTTGTTATTATTTGTTATTTATATGATTCCTTTCGTTGTTTTACATGTAAAAAGTCTTTTTGGTGGTCGAATTGCGATTAAAGAAGATATAAGCCTCTTTGTGGCAAAGACTGTATTGCAGAATTTTCACAACTTAAAAAATAGGTAGATAAATTAAGAAAACGTGCCAATGTACTATTAAAAAAATTGTTTTTTTTTATATGTGTATATATATTTATATGTATTTATAATAAGCAGTCGAGTGAAAGAAAAATAGTTTTCTTTTTGTTTGAACATAAAGTGTAAAACCATTTTAACAAAGTAATGGAACTATTTATTGTATTATACAGTACAATAAAGATTTGCAGTCTGAACAAAAGCTATTAAATTTCAAAATGTTATTTGAAATCCAACTATTTTAAAAATTGTACGCACAAGGAAGCTGTATTTTTGGTATATCTTCCTGATGTAGGTTCTACAATTTCTTCAAAAAGCACTAAAACACTAAATGATATTTTAAACTTTTCGGATCTATTTCAGTCTTTCTGGGCATTCTACACTTTTTTTACACACTTTAAGAGTATTTTCTGTGTAAGTCCTAGAGAACGTCTTCAAGTACGATCATCGTACAAATAAAGAAACACAGACTTTGCAGTCATTGTTAACTGTAAGTCACTTTTAGTAAAGTAATGGTGATACTAGACTTCTCATGTGATACGTATAAGGTTCGTCTGGCACTTGAGCAGTCAATATTGGTACATGTTTTGTTGCTAGAGATACTTGATCTTTTTGAGCTGTACAAGCAGAATTTAAGCCCTCAGAGAATTTTTTGATTAAGGATAAACTTTTCTCAACAACACTGCTGCAATTGTACAGATGACCCCCAGGTTGGCTCATTGTAAAAAGAAGAGTTCTTCTTGTCTTATCCTTTTGAGCAACTGTCACAAGGTCCAAATATGCGAAACTCTGTAAAATAGGTGTCTTTTCAGACATGCTTAGCAGCCTTGAAATTTTGTCTAAAGGCATTTTTTCGATCAAGAAAGAAAAGGGTGATGAGAAAAAATGCAGTAGTTACCGAATACAGAGTAAAATCCAAGAAAATAAACCATGTAGCTTGAATTCATAAAAAAGTATTAACCTATCTAAAATCCTTCCACTTTTAACGAACGTTGTTCCACTTTCAAGCTTTCAAGTATAAGGTTATACTACACTATACCTAAAAGCGTGAATGATGAACCTCCGCATGTTTGGGGCTCTATAGATGGCGCTATCCATGGCTACATCCATACAGCGGGATCGTCGATACAATAAACGATTATTAATTGCATAATTACTGCTAATTCATAAAAAGCAAAGCATTTTTAGAATCCGCAATTAATTTGCAATCGATCCGTGTCGTCTATTCTACCGTTTGAAGTATTTTTCATGGTTTAATTAAGCTATCCCCAGTTTATCGCTGTAACAATAGTTTTTTATTTTTTATTAAAAAACCGAAACTTCCGCAATTTTTTTTCCAAACTTTGCAAAACCTGCTAACGATTCCGCAATTAATGTAATTTTTTTTAATTTGATATCTTTAAATTAGTCGCCTACTTCGGGAAGCTCAGACCGATATAGCCCGGCCCATAAGAGTATACATGCGTGCAAGAGTGGGGATGGAATGCCGCGCGTAAGAGTATACATGCATGCAAGAGTGGGGATGGAATGCCGCGCGTAAGAGTATACATGCGTGCAAGAGTGGGGATCGAATGTCGCGCGTAAGAATATACATGCGTGCAAGAGTGGGGATGGAATGCCGTGCGTAAGAGTATACATGCGCGCAAGAGTGGGGATGGAATGCCGCTCGTAAGAGTATACATGCGCGCAAGAGTGGGGATGGAACGCTACGCTGCAGACCGGTCATGCGAGCGCAGACTCCTCTCACGATACTATTTGAGGTTATATGCTTATGTATGCATGTGTATGAATATGTGTACGTTGTATATGTGTGTCTATATATGTGTATGTGAGGTTATGCGTATATATGATGTACAGTGTGTATATGATGTCGCCAGCTAGCGTTGTTACACCATACTTCGTCGGCATAATGCACATGACGCGAGAGTAGAGGTAAGCGCAATCTTAAAATATGTCGGCCGAATGTGTGGAGGGGATACATGTGAATTAAAAATAGCAACCACACTTAAAGTGAGGTTAAACAGTCATGACATCTCTATCATTGGAAGCGGTCTTGGAACCTTACATACGTCTACTACGTACTCCGTCTCGAACAACAACGACTTCCTCGAGCGATGATGCTTCTCTTATACTACTTCCCCCACCACTCGAGCCGCCGCACCGCTACCGCGCAGCCTCAGTGGACGCTCTCTGCGCATCAGTCTAGCCGCTGCGTTACCCCACCACTCATACCCTACCGAGGACTAGTGCGCAACCTCAGTGGACGCTCTTTGCGCATCAGTCGATCGGCCGCGCTACTCCCACCGCTCACTGTACGGAGGACTAGTGCGCAACCTCAGTGGACGCTCTCTGCGCATCTGTCGAGCTGCAGTGTTACCCCCACCACTCCCACAGCGTTGAAAACTATTGCACAACTACAACGTTCTCTTTCTGCGCATCAGTCGAGCCTTCTGCATATATGTAAGAGTTTATGTATTGCATATAACTATACGGATGAGTTTAAATGTAATCAGATAGGCTATGCGGATGCACATAAGAGTTTATGCGAGTACATACAAGTTATACATGTGCATATGGCTTTATGTATACGTATATGAATGTATACGTTTGATTCGAAAGACTCTTATTTAACTTTTTAGAAAAAAGACGCGCGTTTCATTGCAAGCTTCTTTTTGGGAAGGATGAGAGCCCCATCCAGCTGTGAGATACATCCATTATAATCATCTCTCCTTTGCTTCCTCTCTCTCAACTTATTCATATTCCATTGTATAAACATCTAATAGTGTCTGCAACTCTTTCATATATTTATGGATAAGCTGCACATTGTGAAGAGCACAGTTGGCTCTATACGCCCCATTATGATACGGGCAAACTGTTACAACTTTTATTTGATTTAATGGCGGATATCCCATCTCGGCTATATCGTGAACGTTAAATTTAAAACGTTCTAACCATATTTTCTGAATAGAGCCAATGACTTTTACGCAAGATGCATTTTTCAGAGCTGTACGAAGTATATTTCCAATGTCGGTATACTCTCTATCACCGTATTGCCAAGATAGTTCGTGATAATAGCGTTCAAGCCATGCATTTTCAGCTTTATACGTCTCCGTGAGTCTACGCCAATGAAAAGGCGCTTTGAAGAGATACACTTGAGAATCAGCACCGAGCGGAAGTATAGCGAGCTCTTTGAGAATGAAGTCGTTGCCTGGCTGCTTAAAGCCTTGCATATCAACCAAGTACTCCATCTCGAATGATGCTCGACTGTGCGGATGCAGCCTTCTTTATACCAGCATCCCCGCCACTTTCGAAACAAGTTCAGACAAGTTTTCTTACTTCACCATTGGTTGGATTATACTGAACTATACGATCATGTATAATCAAGCAGTAGGCGGATGTTCCAGCAGGGAAATTATGCTTCGATTCGAATTCCAAGCGAACATCGACTGAAGCAGTTTTCAGAGACTCGTTCTGCTTCGAGCAATCAATCACTATAAGCGGAAGTTTCGAAATATATCTTTGCTTCTTCAGCAGAGGCTCTACGCTCTTGTCATAGTATGCGTTTTGAAAGTTTGCATACATATCGTAGAGAATAGCAAATTGATTACGATCTATGTCTAGATTGACATTGCAGTAGGGATAGTACTGAGAATTCAGGAACAGCTTGACATTGCTAATTCCGCAATGATCGAAATAGCTGGCATTATCAGTCCTTGAACCTTTACGATTCGTTTGAAAGCCTAGAATGATAAAGCGCGGCTTTTCTAACTGATTGGATGTCTTAACAGTCCAAACATGACGCGGCGTAGTAGGAAGTAGAGGGTATTCGTACAATTCCCAACTACGAAAACTCATATCAATCGATTTACTCTTCTGAATAAGTCCAAGCAGACGAATTTTATGTAAATTGGAGAGTACTGCGTAGGACATGAGCCACTCAACTTTTATCAATTCAATCTTGAAATCTTCATATTCTGCTGGATCAGTTGCAGTTGCTGCTTTCGTAGCTGCCTGAATAACTGCATTTAAATCATTTCTTGATCTAGTGAGGATAAGTTCATGCTTGACATAAACGACTATCTTTCGATAGTCTTCGGCAAAGCCTAGAATCATACTTAAAGGTATAGACAGGTCAAAGTAGCCTTGATTATTCACCAAATCATCATTCTCCTCGACGTCGAGCCAACCGGCATTCTGTATGACTAAACTCTGACTAGGATTGATCGAAGGCCATCCTTTCATGAGCATAGTTAATCCAACGTTTTTACCTTTATCGATCTCGATAGCATTTATCTCGTAACGTATTTCCTCAAACATATGACCTATATCATTATTCACTAATTTAGTTTTTCGTACTTGAGCACCATCAGCTTTGATTAGTCTACCGCATACGTGTAACGAGCTGCGAGAAGGTAATAGACGCAAGTCTTGATGTAGAACTGAGATACGTATTTCATGGCTGTTCTTGTACGATGAAGCAGTGTACGGCTGATGAGCATGAATCTCATAATTCGAGACTGAATCATCAAAGCTCACTGGTGACTGTATACTTAGAATCTCTTTTATTTCTCTGAAGATAGCAGAGGAATATACACGTTATTTTCCACCAGGGTTTTTTACTCTTAGACCGAGTCCTTTTAAGAACTGTATATTTTGCCGTGTTAGATTCTACCGGTGTAGACAATGCCCATTACGCTTGCTTCAGATGCAATCTAATTGTGATGACTTCACCACGAAAGTTTACTAGATTTCCGTCTTGATCGACTATACGCAGCTGCAAGTAATCGATTGTCCTCAGGGTGACAGGAAGATATATAATTTGAGAGGGAACTTCGATGATCTTGTAGCCTGGAGGTACTGCAGGGAAGAACTCGTGTATCGTATGCACTCGCTGTCCGTTTATATAGGCGCCGGTAGTGATGCTACACTCAACTCTCAGAGCGTTTACTTTGAGAATGGAGACCGGCAAGTCGGAAATATGTATAATATTAGACTCGAGCACTCGCTGCGTAAAGCCTAGTAGTGGACCAATACAGTCTAGCGGACGAAAGTCTATCGTCTCACTGCACTTTATTACACTGCGGAGAGTGTTGTTATTCGGTTTAAGTGAGATCGAAATGCCTTTGATCCTTAATGTATCGATAAGATGATTTTCAATGTCTTCAATCTCGTAGCTACCTGTTGGCAGGTGAACTATCTGTCCTCCTACATAGAACTTGTTGTTACTTGTATCGATATTAGGAATCGAGTTGAATGTCAACAATTCGACTAATCCAAGAACGTAATTCTTGCTAGCGGAAAGTTCGATTGGGGGAAAGTATTGAGCTTCAAGTATGGAAGTCTTGGCGGAGAGACTCAAAGTTAATGAATCCTCCATGACAGTTGAAGCGATAATAACTCTAGAACTACTTTCGCTGCTCCTTATATAGTCTAAGTAGAGTAACAGCTCTATCGGAGGTTGAAGATCTCCAAACCTGTCAAAGTAGACGACATTGGAGCCTCGTTTACGATATGCAACCCAGTGCGTACCAGGTCCGCGTGCATCATCCAAGTTGACTATAGCTGATTCGTTATAATGCGGACCATTAGCAGGCAGCGAGTCTCGCATGAATACACCGCGAAAGTTTGAAATCTTCATAATCTTTGTTTATTTTATCAAATCGAAATCCGTGAGCGCTCTCTCGGATAATCTTACTTCGAGGATCTTTTTTTTTTCAATCCTTTACCAGGCTTCAAGGGAAGACCTAGTCCTTTCTTGTGAGGCTTCAAGAAGAGTCCCTTAACGAGAACAATCTCCTCCATCTTTTGATTATGTCGTCTGTTCTCTTCTAACTTCCTTTGAGCGGCTTTAGCATCATTGACAGCCTTGGCTATTCCAGCAGCACCTCCAGCGAGTGCGCCAGTTGCACTTAGACCGGCGAACAACGGTATGAGAAATGGTAGGAAACTGCCTACTTTAGCTGGAACTGGCAATATTCTAGGAACAACTATATTCTTCTTTCCACCGGCTTTCTCAACCATTTTTCTAGCGCCTTCCAAAGCTGAGAGAATGAGCTCATTTGCGCATTTTCTGGAACGACCGATTGCGAAGCAGCCTTTACAACTTTCCGAAGCGTTGTTCGCGACTTTTTCACACCCATTCCGAATCTCGACTTTAATTTCATAGCGTTTGTAACGGCAAAAGCAGCTGCTCTTTCTCCTATTTCCGAATCTACTGCTTTAACTCTTCGCCAAGCTTTCTCAGCCAG
The DNA here is from genome assembly GCA_018906965.1 of Philotrypesis tridentata. Taxonomy (NCBI): domain Eukaryota; kingdom Metazoa; phylum Arthropoda; class Insecta; order Hymenoptera; family Pteromalidae; genus Philotrypesis; species Philotrypesis tridentata. The sequence goes on from JACCIB010000645.1 coordinate 106,308, forward strand.
AACTCTATCAGCAGCGTTTCTGGCTTCGATATTTTCACGATTTTGCGAATAAGCTATATCGTGCTCTTTGCAAGCAACGTCAAGCGAATTAATTCCCGGATCACCTCGAGCGAGACGTTCAGCTAACTTAGTACCAGGACCACAGTACTGGTATCCTGGTAAGTGAAGTTCAATTGGTAACTTATTGATGAGACGATTTACAATTCCACGACCTTGTCGGTGGTGTTTGTATATGATCATCACGTCATGAAGGTCAGATAATAACTGATGTCGAGAGTATAAAATCGCTCTATTTATACTCTCCATCATCAGTTGTCGATCAATTCTCCAAGAATGAACTTCAAAGAGCAGACAGTTAAGCTTCCAATAGCGAATTTTGACGTATATAGCGGAGCCTGAAAAAAGAATCAAAAGACACGGAGATTTGCTTCCGGACAGCATTCGAGCTGTATTTTGCGACCCATCAAACTGTGGTAAAACTAACAGCTTACTTGCCCACATTACGCATCCTAATGGCGTTAGATTTGAAAATATATACGTCTACTCAAAGTCTCTGAATCAGTCAAAGTATAAGTTTTTGAAAAATCTTCTAGAACCTCTAGAGGGCATACAGTATTTTGGATTCAGCGAACATGAAGAAGTGGTAAGTCCTGATGATGCTCTTCCCAACTCAATCATGATCTTTGACGATGTAGCTTGCGAGAAGCAAAACAGTATCAAAGCGTATTACTGTATGGGTAGACATAAAAACGTTGATTGTTTCTATCTTTGTCAATCTTATGCACAAGTTCCGAAGCATCTCGTACGCGATAATGTAAATCTGTTGGTAATCTTTCGACAATATGATTTAAATCTCAAGCATCTGTACAACGATCATGTTAATTCCGATATGAACTACATATAGTTTAAGGAATTATGCTCAAAGTGCTGGTCTGACGATAAGCATAGCTTTTTAATGATTGACAAGGATAGTCCAATCAATGGAGACAGATATAGGAAAGGTTTCGACTACTTTGCTATAAATATAGCACGCGCAAAGTAATTAGCAACAGTCTATCTCTATCGATTGACGAATCAACAACAGCATGAGTGATATTCAAAAAGAGAAGAATATTCTGCAGCAGCTTGTGCAAGCTCAAAATGCAGTCAAACGCAAGTATAGCATGTTGAAAGCGAACAGACAAGATTTTGAAAAAGTCGTTGAGGATACTTTTAAGCCAATTGTCAATCCTTTACATCAGCTTGTATCTAGTAGACAAAAGTCTGTGCCACCACCACTTAAAAAAAGAAAGGCTTTACTAGATGATACTATAATAAAAAAAAGGTTTGATGATACTTTCGTCAACTCGGACGATGATGATAGTTTTGATGAAACTTTGAATGATGAAGCTAAGATAGATGACGATAATTTTGAAACAGCTGATAATGCTACCAAAGAAGAAGAAGAAGAAAAAGATAAGTATATGCAGATGTTGAAGCGAAAAAACGATATTGATAAAATTTATGGAGTTCGAAATGAGGGTAGACAGTGGATGTTTGGTGATTCGCCTATTATCTTTGGTGATAAAAGCATTAAAGTGAAAGATGGACGATATGCAAAAACAGACGGTTTGATCGAGCTGCTCATAGCTAGAGATCCTAAGAATTATAATCAGACTGATCTGCAAACTTATCAGACTATCCTCGAGTCAACGTATGCTCATAAAAAACAGTACAAAGATGATGAATCGATTCGAGTTCATAACAGTAAAAAATATACAAACATCATAGCACCTCTGTTTCAGAAGAGAGGAGGAGCGTTACATTAGAAATGTCTACCGCGATACAAAATCGCTCGTCAAAACACCAAAATGGATCTATTGGAACGATCCTAATGAGCTGGTCGATAGGCTTCGCTTGCTTATAGCTGAGCAATCAGCTGGTAATCCGAGTCATATTAATGAAATTCATTCGATTATTGAAGAGTTACGCGAGGACGGCTATATATATTGAGCGCACAGAGTACTGACAATCATTTTAAAGATGAGCGTCGACGTGTTTGGACGTAATCTGAAGAAGAATGAGGGCGATCGTGGACGTCAAGGGTTTGGCTTCAAAATCACAACCGATGGTCACTACGACTTGGACAATAAGAGACTATGCAATTTAGCAGCTCCTCGTCAGCAAAATGAAGCAGTCAATTTGGAAACTCTTCAAGCAGTATTTACATACAGACAAGAATTTACATACAGACAGAGGTCTCGAGTTTTACAATAGCAATTTCGAGAAGCTGATGAAGCGATACAGGATCAATTTGTACTCGACGTATAGTACTCTTAAAGCTTCTATATGTGAACGCTTCAACCGTACTCTCAAGAGCAAGATGTGGCTACAATTCAGTATTCAAGGAAATTACAAGTGGCTCGATATCTTATCTGATTTGTTGGAAAACTATAACAATAGTAAACATCGAACAATCGGAATGAAGCCTAGCCAGGTCTCGCTTGATAATCAATTTCAAGTTATGAAACGTTATACTCGGACAATTAAAAAAGTAAAGCGTCCTAAATTTAAAGTAGGCGATAGCGTTCGCTTGAGCAAAGCGACGCAAGTGTTCGAGAAGGGTTATACACCAAACTGGTCAACAGAGATATTCACAGTGAGTCGAGTAGCGCCAACGACTCCTCCCACTTATCGTTTGAAGGACTATCAAGACAAGCCTATTAGTGGAGGATTTTACGAGCATGAACTGTCAAAAACAAAGTATCCTGACGTATATCTCGTTGAAAAAGTTTTGAAGATACGCGAAAATCAAGTCTACGTCAAGTGGCTTGGATTCGATAAGACTCACAACAGTTGGATTGATGCTTAGGAAAAGAAGACATTTAAAGTGTTGGTGATGCTGTTACGACAAATTGCGCACGTTATTAACTTTGAAGCACACTTTTTGCATGCGACAACATGACCGCATGGAATAAACGCTACTTGAATTTCTTCGTTAAAGCATATCTTACAACCATTCTTTCATCAA
>JACCIB010000646.1:0-109302 GCA_018906965.1 Philotrypesis tridentata
AAAAGGTGCGAATCAACGTTTTAATTGTACGGTTGGCTCGCTCGGCCGTATTCGGCTGAGGATGGTACGGAGGTGCGTACGTATGGAGTACACCTCTTTCTTGGAGAAATTTATCCATTGCTTTATTGCGGAACTCAGTACCATTGTCCGAGAAGAATACCTTCGGAGTACCAAACCGTAAAAAGATTTATTCGCTCAAGTGCTTTATGATAGTTTGAGCATTCGCCTTTCGAATGGGGATACACTCGACCCATCGGGTAAAAATATCTTGAAATACCAATAGATATTCAAAGCCATGGGTCGATTTCGGTAGCGGACCCATAACGTCTCCAGCTACCGTTTCCCAAGGTCGAGAGAAGTTGCGATCGCCCATATGTCCAGCAGGTTTACGCTGCTCAGGTTTACATCGTTGATAGGTGGAGCAAGTTCGAACGTAGTTCTTCACATCTTTATTTAACGACGGCCAATAATACAGTAAGACTACTCGTTGCTTAGTTTTCTTACGACCAAAGTGACCGGCTGTTGGCTGGTCGTGACATTCGATCAGAGCTTGCTCTCGTTTCTCTTGCGGCAGCACTAATTTCCAGGCGTTCTCATCTTCCATGACTCCTTCGACGAATGCATTCGGCCGATATGAGAACAACTTGCTGCCGACGATTTTCCAACCCGGATTTTCGAGTAGTTTTTCAGCTACCTCTCATCGTCGCGTGAGATACCAGTCATCAGTTGTCTCGTCCTCTGGATTGATACTAGCCAGAGTCGGGCGATTTTCTTCTAGGTCATCGTCTTCCTCGTGCATTCGTGACAAGGCGTCTGGGACCAGGTGAGACGATCCTGCTCTATGTTCAATGGTGTAGTCATATTCTTGTAATTCAAGTGCCCACCTTGCTAGTCTACCCGTAGGGATACGCAAGTTTACTGAGCCACTTGAGACTACTATGATCAGTGATGACAAGAAAATGATATCCTTCTACATACGGGCGAAATTTTCGGATTGCCCAGAGTACTGCGAGGCATTCGCGCTCAGTGGCCGAGTAGTTTCGCTCAGCGGACGTCATCGTTCGACTGGCAAATTCTATCACTCGTTCTTTGCCGTCGATCGTTTGGGTTAAAACACTCCCAAGCGCTGTGCCGGATGCGTCGCACTGGATGCAGAAAGGAAGAGAGAAATCCGGGCGGTGTAGAACAGGCGCCGATGTGATCAGTATCTTGATCTGTTCCAACGCACGTTGTTGTGCTTTGCCCCAGACGAAGTTCTCTTTCGCTTTGGCTTTGGTTAAATCGAAAAGCGGTCTGGCGATATCAGCGAAATTCTTCAGAAATTTCAGGTACCATACAGCCATACCCATGAATCTCCGTACCTGAGTGACATTCTTCGGTACTGGATAATCGACGATCGGGGCGATCTTCTCGGGGTCCGGGCGAAATCCGTCCTTGTTTACAAGTACCCCTAGATACTTCGCCTCACTCTGACAGAAGTGACTTTTCTTGCGGTTGATCGTCAGGTTAGCTTCCACGAGCTTGGTGAGTACAACTTCTAGGAATTTCAAATGATCGTCGAACGTCTCCGTACAGACGATAATATCATCTAAATAACTATAACAATTTGGCTCTAAATCAGGTGTAATCAGAGAGTCAATCATTTGCTGGAAACAGGCCGGAGCTCCTGCCAATACAAACGGAAGGCGTTTCCATTGGTAGAGACCCATACCTGGAACGGTGAAGGCCGTGTACGGTCGACTTTCCTTCTTAATCTTGATCTGATGGTAAGCGTCGCTGAGATCGATAGTGGAAATATATCGAGCGCGTTGCAGCTTGCTCAGAATCACTGTCTTTCGTTAATTTATTTAACTTGCGGAAGTCAATACACATGCGGCGATCGTCGCCAGTTCCCTTCCTAACCATTAGGGCTGGACTAGACCAGTCACTATCCGAAGGCTCAAGAATGTTGGCTGCTAGCTTAGCCTTTACCTGCGTATGCATCATTTCTTCGAGCTTAGCAGAAACCGGGTAGTATTTTTGCTTAATTGGGCGGCATGGCTCGACCTCCAATTCAAATTCTACCAGGTTGGTGAAGCCGAGTGGTCCCGTGTACTTTGGTATCAGACGGTCGAGCAACTCTTCTAATGCCGCTTGTTGGATATCAGTCAATTCTTGCAATCCAATGGATGCCAGGCTCGGGTGACCAGTCTCACTCACATCAGCTCCATCCGCGCGAATGACTTCGGTCGAATTCTCGACTGTTAACGTACGGTCGCGCGGGTTCAATCTCGCATCAAATTGTAATACAAAATCTGCACCGAGATTGCATCCTTCACGAAGATCTGGAACGATCAAGGCAGTCAGCGTACGAGTCTGTCCGCCAATCCTGAAGGGGAGTTCAACCATTCCGGAAACCATGGAAGTGCTGCCGTCTGCCATACAGGCGACGAGTCCATCGCAGGTTTGAACAGTAGCGTTGCATGCATTGGCCAACTATACAGACATCGTGCCGATGCAAGTTTGAGTTGCTCCAGGATCGTAAAGGGCCCTGATCCGGAACTCTCCTACATATACTTGTAGCCACCACCGCTGATCTGACAGTACACCATTGCTACAGGTCGCTGCACATTGCGCGGCGACAGTCGGTACTGGTTGAATAATATTTGAGGTCCGAGGCGTTACGAGGTCAGTAGGAACCTCCGCTACTTTTCCCCGTTGGCTTTTCCCTTACAGTCAGGGCAGGTGTGCTTCGTGTAGCCTGGCTTCTGGCTGCTGTAACAGACAAGATCTTTCTTCTTCTCAGTCTTCGAATCGCCGCCATCGCTCGGTTTCTTATTTCCAGCCGGTTTCGCTTGATCATCTTTCGTTCCCTCGGAGCTCTTTTTCTCTCCGGGTTTTGGAGATTTCTTTCGTTTCTTCTTCGATTTATTCAAATCGGAATCTGTTTGTTTCTTCTCCAATTTACTCACGAGTTCTTTGAGCTCTTTGATCCAAGCTGATGGATCAGTTGGCTCGGAGGAGTCGATCGCTGCTATTTTCGGTGGACTCTTGCCCTTCGCCTTTTCGGGTGCAGCCTGGTCTGCGGTCGGAATTATTGCGAGGCCGGTGTTCGTGGTAGTTCGACGCTCGGCCGCGAGGGCTTTCTGCCGGAATTCATCCAAGGTCGTTACCTCGTTCCTCCCGAAGATGAATCTTAAGGTCGGAGCCATGTTATGGTATAGAATATCGAGTTTCTGATCAAGTGGTGTGTCAGCTCGCATTCGATCGAAAAGGGTGACCATGTTGACGTAATAGTCACTTACGCTCTCGTTAGGGCCTTGCCTTCTCCTGCTTGCTTGGATTAATACGCTCGACCGCGCTTCGTCGGGCATGCCGCAAGTTACCCACTTCGGCCGTTCAACGCGAGCCCATCTCAAGGCTCCGCCGGACAATAGCTGCGAGACTCCGTCTAGCACCTCTTCGTCTAGCAGACGTGGGCGAGCCAGTTTGAGAGCGTCTTCAACCTCTTTAATAAATTCTTCTATGTCTTCGTTCGGGTTACCGGCGAATTTCGCTTTCCACCTCCGAACTTTGTCTCCGATATCCATCACCTTCTCCAGACTCAGGCGACTTGAATAGTTCGGCTGACCCCCCCCCCCCTTCCCAGACACATCTATTGTTTTGATAGGGGTTTGGTGTCCCCTGCTGATGTTGCCATTCCGATGTCGTCCGATGATTTTCTTGTGTCCGTTCTATAAACGGTTGAGCTTCCACGTTCATCGGTGGTGTGTGTTGTGTGTTGTCATTCGACGTAGGGCCAGCCGTTAGGTTAATTGGTCGGAAATAATTCGGGTAATTACCCGCCGGTGTTGACGAACGTTGGAACGGCGTTGACTGAGCCCTGTGTGGTATTGACGGTTCGCACGAGTTTTGCGAGGGCACGGCTTCTGACGTAAAGTACCTTTTTGAGTATGTGTCATTAAAGTTGACATGACGATTGGAGTTAGCCGATTGAGTGTTCGGCTGTTGTGAGAATTGTTTCTCTTTAGACAATAAGTCCTCCAGTCGGGCATTTTCTTCCATCAAGCTTTGCATAAAGTTGTCAGCTTTCTTAATTTTTTGCTCGTGCTTCTGCACAGTCGCTTGAAGTTCTAAGATTTTCGTAAGCGCCTGCTCGTGTATTTAATGTGTGCGTCAGCGTTTTTTCCTGCATCTTAGCTATCTCTTTGTAATGATTAATATCATCTGCAATTGGGTTCGGCACGACATACATACAGCCGTTGAGTGAAGTCACAAACTTGCTGTTTCGTGTGTCCAGATTCGCTTCTGAGTTTTCGTTCAGATCCACCAATGCTCTACGCTCGGAATTATGCGAGCTATGTTGGCTTTGATCGTCTGAGTCTCGATCTTCGTCCGCTGTCGTCGGTATAAGTTCGTGATTATTCATATACGAATTTCCGTACGATTGCTTAAGTGAGTTTTTTTGTCGTACAAAATTGTTTGTCGTTACATTAATAACTTCGCTGTAGCTTGTCGATGGTAGATCAACTGGGTTACCTCTAACATCTAAAATATGTACCATATCTGAGTTGTTGCTGTGTCGTATAAAATTACTGAGGTCCGCGGGTAATGATTCTACGATATATCTGTCGCGTTGTGACATGCGCAGTCGACGTAACAATTTTGTTTCTGTCGGAATTACAGATTGTTCGAAATCCTCCGCGCTATATTCTCCCATGAGACATTTGTACAAGCGCAATTTATTATCATCGACTATACCGCTGTCTATTAGACCGATTTTCTCTAATGCGAATGATAATTCAGACGCCGTCAATTTCTCTAAATATCGTAGCAACCGATTACTAATCATATGACCGGGAGTGAACGACTCGGATAGCGACATGTCTACAGCTGAGAAATAATTCATTCAGTATACCAGAACAACGTAAAAAAATTTTGTACTTCACGTACGAATTGTTATGCAGAAATGTTAATCGCGAGAAAAAAAACGAGTATAACGTTAGTCGTTAGGCAACTTAAATAACAACACGAAAAGAAAGGACAATATTAAAAACGGAATTAAAACTGTGTAATTCGAAAAATTATACGCCCCGAATTTAAATGCGCAGGCGCTAAAAATCGATGCCTAATAATAATTTTCGAATACCGAAACAACATACAGGAAATAATTTACGAAATAATATAAATATCGAAAATCATGTATGAAAAATAACTTTTAATACAATATTAAATAATATAATACGCAATAAATTGTAGGGCTATAGTGTATTGAGAGAGTCAGTCGGAAAATTCTAAGAACATGCGTACGAGAGTAAGCTGTGCGACTCGCACGGCCGTAATACTAGACGTGCGTTTGTTGTGCTTACTGTCTCTCTCAAGTCACAGGCGAAGATCCCTATACCTGCCCGGGCGGGCGACACTAGACAGTCGAGCTATGGCTCAGCGCGCGCAACGTAAACATACGTATCGTACGCAGCGGCAATGTCTCTACCGCACGGCCGATCGGTCTTTGCTTGCCTATAGACGGGCTACCTGAAACACGTCGAGCGAAAATCGTGCGAATAGATCTCCGAGTAACGGTACTTGAGGGCTATTCGTTTCGCACGTTATACACTACTGTTTGTGTGCGTGAAAGCGGCGCGTGGCTTAAGCTCTCGGCTCAGCGCTCGAGTGTAAACAAACACTCTACTATGTAGCGACGCGCTCTCGTCGATTTTACGTTCGACTGTGAAGAATATTTTCGTTGGTTGCTCGTCCGAGAATTACATTATTGTACGATATAATATTTCTCGGCCGTAGTTACTGCTACAACGAGAACGAAATTGAGTATTGCGGAGCTATGCGCGCAGTGCAATATTGTGCGGAAGATGCTAGCAGAATTTACAGAAAATATACGAAATGAAAGAAAGAAAAAAAAATTCACGATCATTCAAATATTTGTTAGCCACATAAACGTTAGGGCGCCATTTGTAACGGCTCGATTGCCGTTCCCGAAGCAATCGGTCGTGTACAACCGTGGCTAGTACAGCCACATTTATTGTTTCTCGTCGTAGTCTCCTCGTGGTCAACACGGCTCGGCCGGCTCGTTGTTTCCGTGCGTTTGTACGGGACGAAGGCGGCAGGGGACGGGGTTACGAATAAGTGAATACGCGTGAATGTACGAGAACTATGAAAATATATTATGAGAGTAAAAATGTACAGGGCTCGTGCGAGCGAGCGTGTGTGCTCCACCGCACACTACGCGAGAGAGAGAGAGAGAGAGAGAGAGAGAGAGAGAGAGAGAGAGAGAGAGAGAGAGAGAGACAGAGAGAGAGAGAGACAGAGAGAGAGAGAGATGGGCTCGATCGCCCGAATACCGAGAGTGAGAGAGAGTTGGCACTTACAGTCACACGTCGGTGCCGGGGGGTCGCTGTCTGCTGTGGCTCGCTGCAGTCGTCCAGGCTCGCAATCGGGTCGTCGCAGGTAGCGTGGCTCCGGTGGCAGTCGGACGAAAGGTAGCGTCTCTCGGCGTCGCACGTCGTACGATCGGGGCACAAGGGAAAAATGCACGGACGCGTGGTCGTGTGTACCGCTTGGGCGCTACCGCAATACTGGAAACTAATACGCGCACGATACGGAAGGACGCTCCGGTCCTTGACCCAGCGTTGTCATATTTTGGCAGCGCGTGAGATATGGACCGGCAACGTCGCCTAATGAACGCGCGCTCTCTCTCTCTTAACATCGGCCTACTATAAGGCACTCTCTCGCTCTCTCTGTCTCTCTCGTGTGCTAGTGTCCGCTGGTGGTGGCTAGAACACAAATAAGTATATTAATACAGTTCGATACGGCATACGCCCGGAGAGGCGATAACGTGCGTATCATATATGCGACCGTTATAAGATATATAACATTTTTTTCTGCAAATTTTCTAAACTATTAAAAAAATATATTTTTGATGTCGTATATATATGTTTTAAGAAAGTTATAAGTCATTTAAGCTTTAAAATCAAGTTTTAGGAAAGTTCGATCATCCGGATCATAACCAAAAAATTCATGAAGATATGTTATTTCAATTCAAAAAAGTCTGCGAAAGACCCAGAATGTCAGAGGCCTTGGTTTCTCTGTAAAAAATCATTATATCCGTTCATATATGAAAAAAATTTAGTTTTATTGCTAAATCGAAGCATTTCTTTAACCTTATCATTTTTTTAATGATTGAAATTATTATAAAAATATTTACGTAATTGATAAAATTGGTTAAATTCTTCGATATAGCAAAAAAACTAAATTTTTTTCATATATGAACGGATATAATGATTTTTTACAGAGAAACCAAGGCCTCTGACATTCTGGGTCTTTCGCAGACTTTTTTGTATTTAAATAAGGTATCTTCATAAATTTTTTGGTTATGATCCGGATGATCGAACTTTCCTAAAACTTGATTTTAAAGCTTAAATGACTTATAACTTTCTTAAAACATATATATACGACATCAAAAATATTTTTTTTTGAATAGTTTAGAAAATTTGCAGAAAAAAATGTTATATATCTCTATAGTGAAAAATGTTTCCCTGAGGATCTACAAATTAATGAAAGTATCCAGAAAAAGCAAAAAAACATGATTTCATCAACTTTGACCCTCTGTAACTGGAAGATACTTGATGCAAAAAATCTGAAAAAACTCAGAGATACTTATATGTCTCTTAGGAACATTTTAAAAATTTTTTTGGATAGGATCAAAAAATCGACCGCTCGATTTGTCAGAGAACCACCCATATATATATACATACGCATACATACACTAGGGGGGCAACCCCCTGCTCGCTCCGCTCGCCAACCCCCATAGCCTCAATCTTAGTTTTAATAGTAACTGAATATAACTTAGATCAATATAATAAATAACGTTGCTAACAACATTTTCAAATATTAAATAGAAGTAAAAAATTTACTGTGTAAAGGTATTATTTACTGTGTATATAATTTACGAAAAATGTTGTATAGAATTATAAGTTAAAAGTTCTATTGTTTCCACACCACCTTTGAGGTAAATAGAAATGGCGCGTTTTTTTTAAAGTGGTTTCCCCTGTAGGCCTAATCTACTAAATTTTTGTTTTTTTTACAAATTCTGTATTTTTATCTTCTATAATTTTAATCTTAATAGTTTATTCTTGATTTGTACATAACAATAATATTTCTAACAATTTTATCGATGACTGTTCGCGAAATGTTTTTAGGGTGGTTGCAGTGGTATTGGATTAGTCTGTTAGAAATGTAATGCAATTCTAATCTAATTTTTAGGGTAATACAACTGGGATCACCCTAAAAACCATTTTGTTTATAGTGGTTTCCCCTGTAGGCCTATTTCACTGTTATTGAATTTGATTGAAGCAAAATGGTGGAAGCAAAATAGCTGATAGTAATTAGATTTCAAGAGGACTGAAAGAATAACATTCGTTGAAATCGTTGGAATATTATGCAAATGCGATAAACTGTAAATCATCGTTAAAATTGTTATTAATATATAAATATTATATTAATATATATTATGAAACCTTTCTGAGAAGATAAGATGTATTGAGGATTTATGATAAGTCATTTAAACTTATTGATTACAGAAATCGTAAATTTATAGAACTGTCAAATAATGTTCTACGAAATTTAAGAAACCTTCAGATTGAAATATAAAACTATGTTCAATCTCAAGGTTTCTTAAATTAAAATGAAATATTATGTACAGTTAAATAAATACTTTAGTTTAACGAAGCAAATGGAATGAAGTATCTCTTTTAATATGACCAATTTTTTAAAATTTATTATTAATTTAATTTAATTTAACTCAATTTGGAAGTTAATAAATGAGAACTGAAGAAATGCTGTATATTGTAAAATGTAACAGAAATTGAATCAAGTATCCCTCTAAATAGTATGAGTGGAAACTTTTAAAACAATACACGAAGACGATATATTATAAATTAATAGTAATGTATAACAAGACAATTGCGAATGTTGTAATTGCGAATTCGATGAAGTTTAAATACGGCAGTGTAGGAGGTGGCGACATGCCATAACCATTTTTCTGCTCTCTAAATCTAAAACAGTGAAAATTCACTGTTTTTAGTCCATATTAACAATTTGAAAAAGTTCTAATGGTGCAACTGTGAGCTAGTGAATAATCACAGTTTAAACAGGTTTAAAAATGAACCAATTGAGAAAGTGTAGAAGGACTACCTAAAATAGTAAATATGAACATTGCAAATGGGGAATGTAAACATTGCAAATAGTGAATAAAAGTAATATTTGGGTAGCAATATAAATTAGCTGAAATAGTGAAAATAAAATACTCAAAATAGTTGTGGCCCTAGTAACAGGAGGCTAAAGGGGATATAAATTTTCGCTTATTCTATAAGTTAATTGTTAGCAAAATAAATAGTAAATTTTTCTCATGTTGCAAAACGACTAAGTCCATAAAATTTCATTTTTTCTGGGTCCATTTGAATAGTGAATTTCTCTGATGTTAAAAATGTATAAGTACCAAAAATGTCACTTCTCTTAAAAGTCATTATGACTCATTGAAAAAATAATTAATTTTCATAATTTTTCAACTTCATCTTTTGCTAAAGTGATTATGTACTGGATAATCAGTTTTCCAGTGACAATTTCGAGCAAATACTTTCTACTGTTTAAATCAGCAAATATTTACTAATTTGATAGTAAACGCAATGAAATGAGCAAAATGATAACTGATTTCATAAACAGTGCTGGGGTTAGGTCGTGGGGAAATAAGTGCAACACGGGCTTATATATGTTGTGTTGAATCTGTAGCCTTTATTTTCACACTTCACACACGCGGCCGAGCGGCTAGCGAGCGAAACACATGCAGCGCTCTTTTGACTGTTTGTTTTTAAATTTGCCAACGCTACTTTTTCTCGTGTTTGTAGAAACCAGTTACTTCCAAAGACTAAGGTCGAGGTGTCCCTTGAGGCTCTTGCGAACATGTGCCCGCTCCTAATGGCCCTCGGGCCCGGCAGGCCTACCCTCTTCCTCGGAGGCCCACCCCCCTCCAGGGGTTGCTTCCTTTTCTGTACCGTTCCTCGTCACTCTCTCCCCCTTATTGGCTCGTTACCCGATCGCCTAACTGGCCTCGACTGGACGTCGCCGCCCACTCGAGCCGAACTTTGACCTGCATCCTTGTAGCCCCGGCAATTTGGAGGTCATTAGACAGCCTAGAGAGCGGACCCGCTCTTTAGCTATGTGGCGTGGCGGCCACGCTTTACGCGCTGCGTAGACGTGTCGTAAAGAGACGAGTCCACGGAGAGAGCGATCCTTTGCGCGTACTCCCGACTCGCGGTACTCCGGTCTTATGCTCATACTGGATTTGTTTCGTGACCGCTACTCGACCTCGCACTCACACTACAATTATTTACAATATTGCGCTTGAGCACTCATACTAGCACACACATGTGTGTTCCCCCGGATTTTGCTCGCTCTGCAAGATTTACAATGTTGACGGTCGACCAGCTGTTTCTTTTCGACACTCGTAACTGCGACGCTATTTATTGCTTCCTCCGATTTTTCGGATTATCCGCTCGAACGGCGTAAATGCACGCGTGCTACCTATTTCCTCGCTGTCCCACTTTATGAGGGCTGAATACTTTTTCCGGATTATCTGCACGGCGTAAACGAGCGCGCTACATACTTCCTCGCGGTCCCTCTTGGATAAGGGCTATTTCTCTCTCTCTCTCTCTCTCTCTCTCTCTCTCTTCTCTCTCTAAAGTATTGATTATACCTATAAAGATAAAAATATTTGACACTGAAATTATATGAGTGGATTAGTTCTCACCCATCAAAAATTAGGGAGCATGTTATCAAAATATTTATTTTAAGCAAATGCTTTCAAAGAAAAACATATTTCAACGCATAATTATAAAAAATATTTACTGCTTAATATGTTTTAAAGCATCTGATTAACAGTTTAATATGGCGCATGTTTCAAATATGAAAAGTGTTAATGCGTTTGAAAAAGTTAATATATTACAAGTATTACTTTAGTAATTTTTCAAATATGCAAATGTTTGAGATTATAAGCCTTTGATGATGTTGCATTTTAGGTTGATAATAACTCAATAATTAAAAACTAATATATCGTCTAAACAAGAAAATAATTCGTATAAAAGTTAAGTTAGTGTTTTACAATATTTTTTAACAGTTATTTTGACTTTTAGAATAGCTAAAGATGTATTCTATTTTGAAACTGGGATGTCAAATGGGTAATTTCAGAAAACATTTTACTTCGGATTCTTGAAAGAGTGAAATAATATAAATAATATAAAAGGTATATTGTCTAAATAATAATTAATATTGAATGTTTATTTATGTACTACAATTACATAACTATGTGTGTGAAAAAATAATTATTTATGATTCGAAACAATAAAAGTTTCCATTAAGAAAATCATATTTTTGTTAGTAGAATATTAAGAAGAAAATTATTGCAAATCTTCATTTCAATGCATTTGTTTCAAATTTTTCTTATATAGTTATTGTTATTATTATAGAATAGGTTTCGAAGGGAAAAAGGGAATGTAGAAGTATAAGTACTGTGATGTCAATGATAAAAGGTTGAATTTATATAAAAATAACATTGTTTTATTTATCTACGTACTATACATACGTATAAACATCAGAAAATGAACAAAACCAGTTTTACAATCTGCGATAAAACTGAATAAGTTAGACCTTCAAAAATTTTTGGAAAGACTGGATTTTTGGGGTGCGTGTTGAACCTTCTACAAGAACAACGTTGTGGATCGATCATTTGTCTAACTTGGCATCAGTTAAGGCCTTCTCTACTGGTTGAAAATTTGCGTGGAACAGATTTGAAAAATCTCTTCGAAGCGTGTTCTGGAGACATTTGTTGTTCTGATGACCTTTTATATCATTAAATTATGGTTTATTTAAATAAGGCATTCGCATGCCTTCAGTTTTTAGTCTGTAGCTTTATAACAAATTTTTTTTGGCAAAAGAGACTTGAGCATCGTATTCTACAGATAATTTCCTATGAAAAAAGGTAATAAAGTAAATCGATTTTTTGAAGATTTTAACTCGGGCATTACCCCTTAACTATGATCTGTGCCAAATTGAAATGAATTTGAAAATATAGAATAATAATTTTGAAATAAGCTACCGCTTTGAGATAGCGAGGTCGGACTGAAATTTTTATATTGTATGAACTGTAAAGGTATGTTTGAGCGTAAGTCCGATTAAAAAAGTAACTTTTGTATAAACTATTGCAATGTCCAAGTTTACAGAATTTTCTTTGTTTTATACAATTTAACGATGAAAAAAATCAATTCTGCATCCAGGAAGATATGTACCTTATAGGAAATTTAATTCTCAATAATTTTCATAGTTAACTTTTCTGCGCAAAGGTAATAATAAAAAGGTTAGAACGGATAAACTAAAATAATGCATTTTTGAACAGACTTTATAGTGGTTTTCAGCACACGAACACTTACTAGTTCCAATATAGTCCATATGTCAGAGGGGATCGGGTAGTATATCGGGAGTAGGATATTGGGCACTTTCTTCCAGGTTTAATTTTATTATCGAAATACGTTCGTCGTAACTTACTGATAGCAACCCTATGTACAATTCTTTAGGGCCCCGACTACAAGCCGTGGTAACTGAAGTGTCTCGGCCAATGATGAGCCAAAAGCATCATTAGCACTTTTGCTCCTGGTACCACTAGCCTGCGATCGGCCATGTCGTAGAACGAACGGGCAGAATACCGTTGACTCTCACGAGGTTCGGATCTCATTAGTACATCAATAAAGACCATAAAATACATCGTCCTATTCCTGAATTCTATTGCCCTGGCCAAAGACAGAACCCATCAGCATTATCTGTAACATACCCATGATTTGTTCATGCAATACGGTTTCTGACTTGTACACGAAAACGGAAATAATTTCTTATTTGGCAAGACAATTCTTACTTGTATCCCTGATTTGTACATGCAATAATATATAATTGTAAATTCCGTACTTAGACAGAAATAAATATTTATATAAATTTTTTTATTTCAGAGTGACATAAAAGCAGCAGATAATTCTATCCGCGAAGCTTATAAAATTTACTGGGAATTTAAAAACAAAACTTCAGATGAAACATTAATGGAGGAAGATATCATTTATAATCCAGAAGAAAGTACGTTACATCGAGAGAGAGATTTAAATCCAGTTTTCAATGAAACTAACAGAGTTTTTAAGATAGATCAATCTTCGCCGATTCATGATTTTATTAATTTACAAGATCCAAAAAAAAATATTTCCACGTTAAATACAATAACTTCACCTCCGTTGTTAAAACAGAAAACAAATATAATACATAATACAACGAAAGTATGGGGACATCATTTGAACAAAATTGATGATTTCAAAATCACTAAATTAGTTATTGATGATAGTTCTTCCTTTCAACTGTCACAAAAAATGTTTAAATCAATTAAACTTCCGAAACGTAATCCGAGAAACTTAAGTTTTGATGCCAAATCGAATAACGATAATACAGAAAATTATAAAAATTCAAATACAGTAAATCATGATAACAACAATAGTGATGGTAGACCAGATGATGGCTCCGATATGATGGAATCTACTAAACTAAATTTTAAAGTAACTTCTATAAAAAATAAGTCAACTTCTGCATCTAATAATACCTTTCAGCAAATAATTCACAGACCTTCAAAAAGAAATTCTAGATTATTAAATGAAAATTTATTAATTACAAGTTCTCAAACTAATAATTGTGATTGTGTAGTAGCACATAATACAAACTCAGAAAGTAGATGCGTTTTACATAATTCAACAAATTCTGATGATTATAATTATCATTATGACGATTTTAATAATGCTGTTGAAGATGATTCTAACAATAAACGTAAGCAAAATTATAAGAAATATTGTTGTGATAATGATTTTCCAAGTACAAAAAGATTATGTTTTGAAAATAAAGTGTTTAATATATGTGACAGGAAAACTATGAGCAATAGTTCACACGATTTATATAAAAGTAATGGATATTCTACTAATTTTCTAGGTAACGCGAATACAATTACCAATATTTCACCTTCGTTAAGTGATCAAATATGCCCTGATCTTAATGTTTCCAGTGCAGAATGCTCGTATAAGATTCAAGAAATACCTGCAAATATATCTGCATCAACTAATCTGATAGATGAATTTTCATCATTAATTAAACCATCCACTATTTCAACTAAAAACAATGATTTGTTTGATCATAAAATAATAAATATAAAAAAAGTGCATGACTTAAATACAAATTATGTTAGAATAAATTTGAAGAAGAAAGTATTTGTTCGAGGAAAAAAATCATGCAATATGTCTTCATATAAAAAAAAACAATGGAAGAGGAAAAAACAAAATTTAATATCTAATGATAATAATTTGGAATTCATGAATTCTAAGGGTGAAATAGCAAGTCATTTTGCAAAACAGTGTGAGAACTCAAGAAACTCTTGTCCTTTAGTAACAAATGATGATGGGGAAGTACCTAAAATGTCTATGCTGGAGGATATTCAATATAAATCAGAACCAATTGGTAACAAAAAAAATAAATTTAACACAAACAATGGTTTCAATATTTATGTACGTCTCATTCGACTCCTAATGAAATTTTTATAACAATCAAAATATTTTTTATTCTGATACATGTTGCACTTTCCATAAAACTACAACAATTCGATTAAGGGTCAAAAACACCTATTTTTGAAAGATATCCAAGTTTTATAACGAAAAAAACTTCCTCACAAAAGTATAAATAAATATTTTTATCTTCAAAGGTGTCTGATACTTATGGTGACCCGTCACTAATGGTACAATAGAAATACACTTGGATTTCAATATACATAATGAATTATATAAATTCAAAATTTCGAAAACGTGTTGTGCATCATATATGATCCACATATATACACAGTTAAAAACCAAAATGTTCAGCCATTAGAGAACACAATTTGAATGAAAATCAGTAGTCGTTAATAGACGCAGGCTATGTCAGGTTACATCAATTAATTTTCATATGAATCATTCTTTTTAGTACCCGAATATTTCCAACATTGCATGTTAATAGATAAAGACGAAGCGCAGGGCAACTGTCTCTTGGGTTTATGTAATCTTGTTCATTGTTTGAGATCCAAGCATTTTCTACCATACCGTAGACATCTGAACCGTGGGTATCAAACCCCTTTAATTATAGTAGTGTATCCCTTATTTTGTCGGACCCAAACAGATCTCTCCAACTGTCCTTGTGACGGGAGGTAATACTATGAAGAGTGGAAGATACATACATAGATCACTGATAATTTCCACTAGAGGAGAGATTATCTTTTTATATTTATTTTTTAGTTCTTAATTTATTTTTCAAAAATTTTTAAACTACACATGTGTGTCGTTATAAGTGTGGTAATCATCTCATGTCAGGTCTCCTCTCATTTACTCTCATTACATTTACTACACTTTGCAACATGAATAATACATACATTTTTTATGGAAAAACCGTTAATTAAAAAATGTATGGGTATTAAAATAGTACACTGTGCAACTAAGGGGGGAGGGGAGTGGATTTTTCTACGTCGCGAAGGTATGTGTGAACGGTTTTTTCTAGAAGAGCATTTAACTGTGATATCCAGTTGGGTTTGGTTGAGGCAGGCGTTTTGGATAGATTTCAGTCTCCTGTACATAATCTTTGGATATCTTTCTTCAGTCATTGAGGGTGGGGATAAATATAAGGAAAGTTCAATTTGTATATTTGAGTAGGTATACTTATAGTTTTTTTTGCAGAATGGTCATATTCGTAGAAAATACGTGCACTTAATAGTATAAATGCAGAAATACATTGTTTGGAGGAATTTTTTATCAATAGGTATATTTTATGAAAAATCATTTACCGATTAAACATTATTGAAAACATTGTGTACAGTTAGATAACCATGTTGAAAGACTAAAAGAAAATAAATGTTAAATAGCCAAATGTATGCGTCAAGTAAATACAAGTAAAAAAGAGTATAAATATGGAATGCAAGTTTGCCGAAATGTATGTGTTAAGAAAATAAAAGTAAAAAAGAGTATAACTAACGATTGCAGGTTTGCCGAAAATTAAAAATGCCGAATCCTATTAATCTCCGGTAACAAGTATTAATAGTCGGGGCAAGTTAGCATTTTTGCATTAAGTTTCTTATAACTTTAGTTTTATGATTGAAATGTGTTGTTGGTAACGTACTGAAAATAACCTTAAAGTCTCGACTTCGGGTCAGGTCGGGAACATTGTTATTATTGCAAAATAAACTTCAAAAATGCACTTTTTTTAAGCTTTTCGTGAATAACTTCTTTATGACTCATTTTATGTAAAAAAAGATAGAGATGAAAGTTGTTCAGAATTGAATTTTGTATAAGGTACATATATTCCCGACTGCGAAATTAAGTTTTTTCATCGTTAAATTGTTAAACAAAAAAAATTTTTTTTTAAATTTCATATTGCTACAGATTTTACAAAAAATAATTTTTTTCATTGGATGAACACCTATAGATGAGTTTTGGTACGAATAATTTAAAAATCGATGTCCGATCTTGATATCTCAAAATGGCGTCTTATTGCAAAATTATTTAGCCTAAAATTTCAAATTCATCTCCAAATTGCCCATGGAACGATAACTTGATCCAACCACCTTTAATCGATAGCTTACGACGTACTTAATAAACGCTAAAAAAACTTTTTAAAAAATTAATATTTAACAACATTTTTAACAATAAATAATTTTTATTTTCGCCAATTTTGAAGTTAGACGAATGCAGTAAAGTGCATTTTAAAGTACGTAAAAAACCATGAATTTTCATGTAAACTTTATTTAGATCGGACCAATAGGAACGGAGATACGAAAATTTTTTCAATCGACGCTCACGCCGAAACTACTTAATAATTTTTGATGAAATTTAGTTTACAGCTTGCTCAAAAAATACTCTAAATGATGGCATTTTACCCGATAGTTGTAATGGACCTATTTCGTGCAAAACGACCGATGAAAGAATGTGAAATTAGCGCGCGCGGCCGCGCGGCTGCTTCGGCCCGGCGGCGCGGTGGTGGGGGGAGCGCCGCTGCAGCTTTCGGGAACTTTAGATGTTAAATTATTTTCTCGGCAACCAGAGGTCGTACGGTAATGCTTTTTTCTTTAATTTTATGTGTTTTTTTCTCAGCTTTCATGTCGTGTTAATGAAATTGTCGTAGCTGCATCAACAATACTCGAAATTGACTTGTTTTCTAGAAAAAAAACTTTTTTCGAGGTATACACTATACACGTACATGAATATATTGTGCAACAAAATACATTTATGATTATATATATCAATACAAGAATAATTACTGCTTTCTATTTTAATATTATACTAAATTAATTGGAATTTATTGCTTCGAATTTTGAGTATATTTTTGGAGTTGTACTGACTTTATTGAATATATGTATTGGAGTATGGGTACGTATTTATTTATACAAATACGATAGATAAAATTGCCTTTTATCTATTTCAGTAGTACATATTATTTTTAATATTTTGGTTGAACAGATTATCCTTGCATGTATATACTACAAAACATATTTATGATTATATACATGTGTGTATGTATATACATATATATGTGTGTGTCAATGAATAAATGAATAAAAAACATGTTCTTTACGTATTTATGTAAACACACACGCACGCACGCACGCACGCACGCACGCACACACACACACAAACACATGTATATAATCATAAATATGTTTTATAGTATACTATATACAATATACATGTAAAGATAATCTATGTAGCAAAAACATTAAAAGTAATATGTACTACCAAAATAGTAAGCAGTTATTATTCTTGTACTGATATATATCTGTGGCTTGCAGGAAGAACCACTTAAGTGACATTTTGCGAAAAATTTTGTTATGTCGAATTCGAGGAGCTCTTAGTACCCTTTTTCATTGTACAATAGTAGGATTTTCGAAATGGACAAATATTTTAAATGCCAGCCGATTGCATAATCACTTAACTGCGTCTCTCGTAAAAATGTTACCGCAGAACCACTTAAGTGCACTCGTTTTTTTTATTTTTGTGCGAGATACACCGTGTGGAGTCCATTAAAGCGGTATAATATATATCTAATTACCTATACCGATGTATTCGTCGGTTTTTTTACATTAAAAAAAAATTTTTTAACGTTTTTAAATTTTTCAAAAATTGTCAATTTGCAAAAACGAAAAAATTACTGGAATCGCTCTGATAAAATTCATACGTATTCCTCAGCTAATTCTAAGAACTTATTACTCTTGAAAATTTTTTCCAAAAGTTTGTGGTTTCTGAATAAAAACTTCGTAAAAGTCTTCGTAAAAAATTTTCAATTATAATATGCGCCAGTTTAACCACACCGAGGTTCAAAATCAATCCCCAAATCACGTATCTTTTAGGTTTGGACATTTATCCCATTGGTTAGAGGGGTTCCAGATACATTGCAAATGAAAACGTTCTTGAAATCTCGAATTAAAACAAAAAATTGTGGAAAAACCATGCTTTTTTCCTTTAAACCGTTTTTTCTCATAGTTAATAACAATTTTCGAAAATTTTAATTATACCATTGGAAAGGGCATGAGTTAAACTTTAAAAATATGCCCTGCCCGAATTTTTTTAATGGCAAATTACATTAGTTACTAGCCCTCAAAGAAAGTGACCGCATAACCACTTATCTGCAAAGTTCCCGCAGAACCACTTAACTCGAGTAATTTGTTTAGCTTGAGCGTCGATAATGACACTATTTACAAATGTAATACTACGGTTGTATCCGTATCAGATACCTAATCAAATGAGCCAATATTTAGATCTTTTCTCTGACATTTCGATCTTACGTATTACTCTAAACATTGAAATCGCTTTTTCTCGAAAAACGAAAATGTCACTTAAGTGGTTCTTCCTGTAAGCCACAGATATAATCATAAATGTATTTTGTTGCACAATATATACATGTACGTATAGTGTATACCTCGAAAAAAGTTTTTTTTCTAGAAAACAAGTCAATTTCGAGTATTGTTGATGCAGCTACGACAATTTCATTAACACGACATGAAAGCTGAGAAAAAAACACATAAAATTAAAAAAAAAAGCATTACCGTACGACCTCTGGTTGCCGAGAAAATAATTTAACATCTAAAGTTCCCGAAAGCTGCAGCGGCGCTCCCCCCACCACCGCGCCGCCGGGCCGAAGCAGCCGCGCGGCCGCGCGCGCTAATTTCACATTCTTTCATCGGTCGTTTTGCACGAAATAGGTCCATTACAACTATCGGGTAAAATGCCATCATTTAGAGTATTTTTTGAGCAAGCTGTAAACTAAATTTCATCAAAAATTATTAAGTAGTTTCGGCGTGAGCGTCGATTGAAAAAATTTTCGTATCTCCGTTCCTATTGGTCCGATCTAAATAAAGTTTACATGAAAATTCATGGTTTTTTACGTACTTTAAAATGCACTTTACTGCATTCGTCTAACTTCAAAATTGGCGAAAATAAAAATTATTTATTGTTAAAAATGTTGTTAAATATTAATTTTTTAAAAAGTTTTTTTAGCGTTTATTAAGTACGTCGTAAGCTATCGATTAAAGGTGGTTGGATCAAGTTATCGTTCCATGGGCAATTTGGAGATGAATTTGAAATTTTAGGCTAAATAATTTTGCAATAAGACGCCATTTTGAGATATCAAGATCGGACATCGATTTTTAAATTATTCGTACCAAAACTCATCTATAGGTGTTCATCCAATGAAAAAAATTATTTTTTGTAAAATCTGTAGCAATATGAAATTTAAAAAAAAATTTTTTTTGTTTAACAATTTAACGATGAAAAAACTTAATTTCGCAGTCGGGAATATATGTACCTTATACAAAATTCAATTCTGAACAACTTTCATCTCTATCTTTTTTTACATAAAATGAGTCATAAAGAAGTTATTCACGAAAAGCTTAAAAAAAGTGCATTTTTGAAGTTTATTTTGCAATAATAACAATGTTCCCGACCTGACCCGAAGTCGAGACTTTAAGGTTATTTTCAGTACGTTACCAACAACACATTTCAATCATAAAACTAAAGTTATAAGAAACTTAATGATATTCCACATTTGAACTCCCTGACGCCCGGACTATAAAACAAATGTAAATAATTAGTTCCAAACTAAGTAATGTAAGTAATTAATTCCATATAAAATTACTCTGATAGATAGCATTAACTTAGAATAAATAGCATGGCAACTTCTAGAATAGTCTCTTGCTGTTATTAATTTTATTAATTTTAACTAAAATTTTGCCCTGTATGTTACTATTATATACTAGTGCTACTGAATCTAGGACTCTATATCTTTAAGTATCTTTGTGTGGTCTGTTATTTTATCTCCAGGCAAGCCATATCCTCAAGTGGCTAGGTATAACAGCAACAATCTGAGTTATTAAAACGGTCCTAGGATCCTCTGCTATCAGCTACCATCGAAATACCCATATATAATACTTCTTGACAGGCATATACCTTAGGTACATCACGAAATGAGTCACTTTATTTTAATGGCTCTTGGACTTCCAGTCGAAGGCCACACTGGAAGTTCAGAATTGAAAGCGTCTCTAACAGTCCGCTGCACATTACATCCATAGAATGAGACTATACGATAAGATTATCGAGAATTATACGCGCACAATACCGCACAGGTACCCCGTCCCACTTGCTCAGGTACTTGTACAAGAACTTCGGTATAAAATTTTCTATAAAATCGATTAATTTCCACTTACAATCAAATTCCTATCGCCGAGAAGGATAATTGTATTCACCTTTTGCTATGTGTACATACATCGACCAATAAAACGTATACGGCTTAAAAGCTTTCAAACACACGGCATCGTAGCCAGAGCAACTAGGTGTATATTCAACCAACAAGTGTTATATAATTTCGAGCGATGGCGCCCATTCAACAATCTGCAGGTCGAAGCATTCAAAATACCCAGTCAAACTCGAGTTTACGTTTACCTCGCAATAGTGGTAGTAGCATGACAAAAATTAATCGCTACCACAGAAGGATAGGTTCTATAAAAAAAAAGTAGTAGGGGCTGAGCTGATACCACGCCAAGCAGGTCCCACGCCACTTCCTCAGTCGGTAAGGTAGATTTGCTCAGTGGGTAACTCAGTCGATAAAAGTAGGTCGCCCCGCCAGCAGCGCCACCCAGTCGCGAGTTCGCCGCCAGTCTCCCCACCTAGTCCCGAGTACGCCAGTCTGTCCACCCGGTCGCCCCAGCGCCCCTCATCCAGTCGGTATGATGCCCGCGAGTACGCCAGCATCCCCACCCGGTCGCCCCAGCGCCCCTCATCCAGTCGGTATGATGCCCGCGAGTACGCCAGCCTCCCCACCCGGTCGGTATGGCCCCAGCCTCCCCACGCAGTCGCGAGTACGCCAGCCCGCGCCCCCCACCCATCCCGCCGCCACCTCGGTGCGAGTACGCCACCTCCGCGCCAGCCCGCGAGTACATCACCAGCGCAGCGAATTCCCCATCTCGCGAGTCCAATGACTCTCACGAATTTGTCAAAAAAAAAAAAAAAAAACGAAAAGAATATTGGAGTGAGGGTAATGGCAGGAAATAAAATTAATTGTTAAAAAATGTTTTTATTCTAGATATTTATTATGTGTTAATAATCTTAAAATCTATTACATATGAGCATAAAAATCCTTATTCTTTAAAATCATATATATAAATGAAAATCCTTATTCTATAAGTATAATATTTTTAAAACTAAATACATAATATAATCTTAAAACTAAGTGATGATAGAGGATCGTTTTTTATTTATTATTAAATCCTTAATATATGTAATACGACGCAAAGTGATAAAATGTACTTAAGCCTAAGGTGAAGAAAACGTGTGAAATGCAACTAAAAACACAGTTGATGACTAGATAAAAACCACTCAATCCATTGTTGAAGTACACGAAATAAAAACCTTATAATTTAATACACATACCATATATATATCTATTAAAGATTATGTTTTATGTATAAAAATCCTTAAATTATATATTTATTTATGTAGGAAAAGTGTAAAGTCCCTTAAACGTATCTTATAACTATAATACTATAGGAAAAAATCCTCCTAATTACTGAATAAAATGTTGAAGGCAGCAATTCACTGTCAAAGTACATGTTCGTTTTTATGCGCTTAAAAACCTTAAATCTAATGTACAATGCAATAGTTCTAGTACACATACCATATAATCTTAGCCTACATTGATGTAAATGTAAAAAGTAATAGTAATGATGAAAGTAAATAAATTTAACGTTAATCTAACCCGTACATTTAATATAATGCTAATCCTTGTAAATAACGTATGCAAGATACTTTAATTTACAATGCAAATAGAGAGAGTAAGTAAGATGATTTTATAAATTTACTGCCGTATATATATATATATATATATATATATATATATATATATATATATATATATATATCTAAGCTATTGTGACTAAGCGCTTGTCTCCATTTTTGTAAATGCTTGTAAACATAGAGAACGTATGCAAAATACTTTAATTTATAATACAAAAGAAATAAAATCAAAAATCCTTTTAGCATTTTTTAAAAAACCTTAAAATTATTTAGCAAAATTTTTATCTAGCTTACTATGCTTGAAAAACTAAAAATACTATCATTTTTTTTAAAATCCTTAACAGTATGAAAAAAACTTATTCTATTTTTAAATAAATTCAATTAAATTATCACCTAAATACTTCAGGTAGACATCTCGGCTATTTATCTCCTCCTCCATTTTTGCATAGGTAGCTGCATTCTCCACTAGCAGCGTACTGACTCGCGACGGCAGGAAGAAATCGAAGCTGTCATCCAAAACAGCTACAATTTTCAAACCGAATTTTGTTTGAATTTTCTTCAATTTTATAATTTTATATTTTTTATTGACCTCCAAATCCTTCATTTTTTTCGTAGGAAGATATGGAGATACTTTCGCTACTGCATTTATTGAATCCATAATTCTGTAAAAAATAAACAAATAAGAATAATTAATTAGCTGTACATATATTAATATATGATAAAATAGTAAGCATAATTGTCGTAAAAATCCTGAGAATGACGCTCTGATTACAATAATTTCTTTTACTTTTTTAAATTTACAGTTTTAAAAGACAAACGTTTAAATAAAATTATTTTATTTCAAACTTTTTTGAGCATTGAAAACTTAGTAAAATTGGTACTAGAATAGTAATACACGTTGTAAACTTACCCGAATCTTCAGATGAATAGTCTGAGGTAGATGATCCGAAAGAAAGCGGCGATCCTCGTTGTCTCTCCCAAATCCAATTCTTTATCGCTTTGATATTTTGAACTGCACAATTCTTCGTCCACCCTGGTAAATGATTCGAGCAGACTATGGGCAGCCGGAATCCTGGTGGCTTTAGCGAGGGGCAGTCAAATTCTTCAATATTTCTTATTACAGGGAATAAATTTTGCAACCACTTCACCTTCTGAGCACCTTTCACCCACACAATGATATTTCTCGTCGGAGATAAGTCTAAAATATTCGAACAAACTTCAGTCAATTTATTGTACGGTAATTCTCCGTCACTCCAGTTGAGACCGTGATACGAATATTTTAGCCATAAATTGGAAGTTTTAATTTCGCTCGGTAGCGCTGCCCAAGTGTATGGAGGTTGAAAAGTAATCACTTGCACTTCCGCTTGTGGATCGTTAGCGTCTACATACGCCAATTCTTTAAATAAAAAATCGTCGTTAAAGCCTTTGAAACCTTGTACATCAACAATGATATCCATACTCACTCACTTAACTGCACTCTTTCAAACGTGGAATATAAGACTGTATGAAGCTACCAGAGAGTCATCGCTCTTTTACAATACTCTATCGCACGTATGTTTCGTGAGAATTTGCTTCAAAACAAACCCACTCTCTTACACATTTTCTTTCAGTTTCCATAGCTCCCACTTTGCGCAATACTGCAGAAAATTCGTTAAAAATAACTCTCTCTCTTGCATTTTTCCATTTAGTTTGCACAGCCCCACTTTTTATAAGACCTCTGAAAATCGTCCGAAAATAGTCCTTTCTCCTATCCTTTTCCATACAGTTTCCAAGTCCCCACTTTTTTAACGCACATGCAGTGAAGGACTCGGCGACCCCATACAGTGACACTCTCGAAGAGGCTGCGTTTATAATAACTCCTACTCTTACCTTTTTCCATTTAGTTTGCACAGCCCCACTTTTTATAAGACCTCTGAAAATCGTCCAAAAATAGCCCTTTCTCCTATCCTTTTCCATATAGTTTCCAAGTCCCCACTTTTTTAACGCACATGCAGTGAAGGACTCGGCGACCCCATACAGTGACACTCTCGAAAAGGCTGCGTTTATAACAACTTCTACTCTTACCTTTTTCCATTTAGTTTGCACAGCCCCACTTTTTATAAGACCTCTGAAAATCGTCCGAAAACAGCCCTTTCTCCTATCCTTTTCTATATAGTTTCCCAGTCCTCAACTTTTTTTGACGCACGTGCAATGAAGGACTCGACGACCCCGTGCAGCGACACTCTCGGAGAGGCCCCCCTATATATGTTTATAGCTTTGAAAACAGTCCCTCTCTCAGTTTTAAGCTTATATATGTATATAACCTTGAAAACATAGTGCATCTCTCTATCTTAAGCTTTTCCATTTAGTTTCCAAATCGTTGTCCATCACTTTACACAGCACTCATAAAAATTTCCGCAGTCCCTCTCTCTTGCGCTTTTCCATGCAGTTTCCTAGCCCCCCACTTTTTTTAAAAACGTACAGCGAAGGACTCGCTAGAACTTCTAAAATTTACTCGAAAGCACTCCCTCTCCCTTGCACTTTTCCATGCAGTTTCCTAGCCCCCACTTTTTAAAAACATGCAGTGAAGGACTCGCTAGACCTTTTTATCTTAGCGTATTTAACGCAGATGCTACGCAGCTTCGAACCTACCCTTTCTCTTGCGTTTTTCTATACGTTTCTATTGCCACCACTCTTAGGTTTTAAAGGATGGGCTCGCGTTGCAAGTAACCTCCCACTCTCGCACTTTAACATACATTTTACTAGTCCCCACTTTCACAAATCTATGATGCTAAAGAGCTTAAAAGTGAAAATGACCACCCCAATACTTTTAACAGATTTTTCTTATTTAAGCCTAAGCGTAAGGGAAGCAAATTTTAGTACGTTCCGTTCCGCAGATACGCAAACAGTGACAGTATTATTGTGATTGCTGTTGGAATTGTGCTATTGTGGTTGGAATTGGGGTAATTTTCAATATTATTTTATAATTCGATATTTACCAATTTTGTGTATAAGAGAGAGAGATATTTATCCACCCCTACCCTCTGTGCACGTTGAGTGAAAAGTGTTCAAAAACTAGCTGCATACATCAACTGTGACATCAGCAAATCGACTGCATTTGGATATAGGTAAGTAAAAAGTTTCATATAATAATAATAATAATAGTGTGATACATTATATGGCGTGTATATCGCTCTACTCTAACGCTATTTACACACTTTACTGTCTAGCTACCTCACGTTAAATCACTTTTCTCTCTACACTCATATGCTCTAGCTACCTCGCGTTTCTCTCCACGCTCATATGCTGTCTAGCTACCTCGTGTTACCGCGCGTTTCTCTCCACCCTTATATGCTGTCTAGCTACCTGGCGTTACGTCGCGTTTTGCTATCTAGCTACCTCGCGTTACATCACGTTTCTCTTTGCGCTCATATGCTATCTAGCTACCGCACGTACGTCGCGTTTTGCTATCTAGCTACCTCGTGTTACCTTATGTTTCTCTCCGCGCTCATTGCTGTCTAGCTACCTCGCTTTACGTTACCTTTCTCTTTGCGCTCATATGCTGTCTAGCTACCTCGCGTTTCTCTTTGCGCTCATATCTTGTCTAGCTACCTCGCGTTACCTCGCGTTTCTCTCCACGCTCATATGCTGTCTAGCTACCTCACGTTACCTCGCGTTTTTCTCCACGTTCCTATGGTATCTAGCTACCTCGCGTTACCTCATGTTTCTCTCTTATACATAGTGATTCGCGCTCACATGCTGTCTAGCTACTTCGAGTTATTTTCTCTCTAATACAGTGATTTGCGCTCGTATATTGTTCGAATATTTCGCATCATTTTCTCTCTTATATTGTTCTCTCACATGCTTTTATTTATTAATTTATTTATATTTCAGATATTGAATAGTGAAATGGCGAATTCACAACCTAATGTTTCAACATTCTCGAATGGAAATGTGCAGGTATATATATGTATAGATATATAACTTATTTCCATATTTATACACATTACATTTTAATCTGATTACAGGACAATCTAGACCTTTCGCTAGGTCTGGAATATGTTCTAAGCCAGAACAATGAACCTGCAGTGCTCCTCGATTTAGATATTAATAGCATATTGGATAATGAGCAACTGCAGTGTTCGGGGGAAGAAATGCAGGAGCTACTCAACGATCTATTACCAACGCTGGAACAAGCGAGCGAGGATCTCCGTGAACAGGTGTCAGCTCCAGATCTAACAGCACCATCAGTTCCAATAACACCAGCACCAACACCAGCCTCAACAACACCGCCAGCAGCATCAACCCAATTAACACCACCAGTCATTGACTTGACATCCGAGTCAATGACTGCACCTTCTAATTGCAGCCTCCCATTATTTATTTCAATGTGCAATCCTGCTGATGCCTCGGAAAAATTGCACAAAGATTTAGTCTTTTTGCAGGAGCAAGTCAAATGTGTGATAGTAGAGAAGCGTAAACAAACCAGAGTGTTAGAAAAAATGTCGAAGTCAATGTCAAATTTTGAGACATTGCTTACAGAAAAATATGAAGAAAAGAAAAATGGTAAAAAAAGGAAAGCTGCAGCACCGCGTAAGAAATCTCCGCTAAAAAAGAAGGAAGAAGTGAAAATTATTCAAGACATTAATAAAATTACTAAGTTTTTAGGCATTAGTGATAAAGAAAATATTCGAAAGCGATAATTTTTTAAGTCAAAAACATATGTATTATTTTATTATGTATGTATGCAATGTATTATAATATAAGTAATAATTTTAAATATTTCTATTGTAATTACATCTTATAATTCTATGTAAATATATATGTATATCGTAAATGTATAATATTTGTATAATATATAATATTCACTAAATAATAACTAAAAATATTAATAATTATTACATCATCATCTTCTTCTTCTTCATCAGTCACTAAATCTATGCACTCTGGTTCTGAATCTGAAGATTCATCCACCAAGTTGATGAACTCTTGCTCCGAATCCTCAGACTCTGAATCACTGTCTTCTAACGGCGCGCAATAATTTGGTGTCGATTCCTCCTCCTCCATTTCTTCATCTGCAATATCTTCTGGCCCAGGAGCTGTGGTATTGAGTGGATAGTTGTATTGGACCTCGTCCGGTGAGGTATATCCCCCTATCCACTGAATGGAATCGAACAATTCGCGATTCTCCAGTCATCCAACTTGCGAAACAATCGCCTTAATAATTGCTAAATCAATCATCTGAAATTAAATATTTATTAATTATTTTGATTAATAGTTTAAAAAAACACCAACTCTGAAGAATTTATACTTACTTCTTTAGTAATCGACATAGTAATTTTAGTCGTTAAAGTATTTTCAAGCAGTCACGTTGTGTCTTTGCTGACAGCACTAGAAGACTGACTGCTTTCACGAGATTCTACACCTAGATCAATAAAATTTACAACAGGGTAGGATTGGCTTTTACATCCTTCACAGTTAGACAGAGTTTCCCACAGAGAGAGAGAGAGAGAGAGAGAGAGAGAGAGAGAGAGAGGGGAAAAAAAGTTGTAAAAATATTTCGTATACCTTCATAGTGAGCGCGCGATGGAAAAGCGAGTCTTCTGCTATACTCCATCCCCTCCTCTCACTCATACCCTTGCAGTCATAGGATCACTGTTCTGTTTTACCCATCGCGCGTACTGTTTTTCCGGCATCTCTCTCTCTCTCTCTCTCTTAGAACTAGAGGAACAGTTTCCTATTTTACCCGTCGCGCACTATACATGCAGAGCGCGTCCTGCGTCCCCTTTACATCTCTTTCTCTCTTTTACGAGCACAGGAACACTGTTTTATCCTTCGTGCACATGTAAGAGAATAAATGTATGTGCGCAGGAAAAATGAACATATATATATATATATATATATATATTAATTCATTGTATTAATATAGAAATATCGATTATATTGTTTCCTAGGATCATGTCGGATATTGCAGAAGAATGCTCAAAACAGTTGAAACTATTGGAAGAAGCTGAGAAATTGCTGTTTTCGATTTCTGATTCATCCATAATACTGCGATGGAAAAATCATTTTTCAAAGTCCATAAAGACTTTCAACAAAGTCCTTAATACTAAAAACCTATCAGTGCAGCAGAAACAACGCATACTATGCACCATAGGTAAAACCGAATGCATGAGAGCAAAATTGGATAATAAAGCTTCTGAAATAACAGGCGGTGGCGTACAAGAAGCAAAGAAAAATAATACAGTCACTGACCGAGTGCGTTGGATTGATTTAAACAGTGCTTTTAAAAACCGTATGAGAACTGCTGTTATTGCAAATTTAACTCATATCGATCTTGTAAAATTCTTAGAAGATGCGGCTGTTTTGTTTTCACGGAAAATAAAAAATATACTACGTACAAATGCTAACGCATTAAAGGTAAATACAGTTTTATCATGTAAATTTACAAAAAAGAATGATGAAGAGGAAGAGTGTATTGAAACAAAGTACTTTAATACTGAGAATCATGATATTTTATATGGCTCACTGTTAGATAAATGGTTTGAGGACAATGTCACTCAACCATTACTCACGCAAATTGAAGAATTTCAAGAGCGCGACTCTGGTTGGAGTCTACAGTCTATAGAAAATATACAGTTAAATATTAACAAATTTAGTCCAATGCGTAGCGGTGGCTCTTATATACCCTTGCCAAAATATATTGAGAGAAAGAAAGCATGTATCAACGTTAAAAATTCTGATAATAAGTGTTTCGCATGGGCAATTTTGTCAGCCTTATATCCTGTACATGGTCAATTTCATCCTAACAGATTGAGTAATTACTTCAAGTATGAAAATACATTAGATATGAGTGGTATTAAATTTCCTGTTTCATTAAAAAATATACCAAAGTTTGAGAAGCAAAATAGTTCCATCTCGATAAATGTTTTTGGATTAGAGAACAAAAATATCATTCCTCTCTATTTAACAGCCTGTAAAAAGAGTAATCATGTGAATCTTCTTTTATTAACGACACAAGATATAGGTGAACATGATGAATTGATTACTAAATCACACTATGTACACATTAAATATCTTTCACGTCTAATTAGTAGTAATTTAAATAATAGCAGAAAAAAACTTTACGTTTGTGATAGATGTTTAAATTTCTTTTATAAAGAAGAGAATTTGATACAGCATGAAAAATATTGTAAAACATTAAATAATTGTAAAATTAGACTTCCAAAGCCAGGGAACGATGTGATTGAGTTTAAAAACTATCAGTATAACGAAAAGTTACCTTTTATTATGTACGCTGATTGCGAGTGCTTATTTAAACCTATGAAGCAAGATGAAAAAATGAATACACAGCCTATACAAAGTCATGAAATTTATTGTATAGGATATTATCTAAAGTGTAGCTACAATGACTCTTTGTCAAAATACAGCTTTTATAGAGGTTTGCATGCATCTCAATGGTTTGCTGAAGAGTTAAAAGTTATTGAAGAGCAAATAAGAACTTTATATGAAAATCCTATGGCAATGCCATTTTTAACTCAAGATGAAAACATTGAATATTTCAATTCAAATACATGTCATATTTGTAAAAAGATTTTTTCCGTTGATAATGTAAAAGTTCGTGATCATTGTCATCTTACGGGAAAATATCGAGGTCCAGCACACGCTGCATGCAATTTAAACTATCAAGATTCCAAAATAGTACCAGTTATATTTCATAATTTGAGTGGTTATGATGCACACTTTATCATATCAGATGTTACAAATCACTTTCCAGAACAAAAGAAAAATATATTTCTTTTACAAAACATGTAGAAAATAGCAGAATAAAATTTAGATTTTTAGATTCATTCCGATTTATGCCTTCATCATTAGAAAAACTAGCATCATATCTAGAAGATTACAATATTGTTAATAAAGAATTTAACAACTTTAGCAGCGAACAAATTAATCTCTTGACAAGAAAAGGTGTTTTACCCTACGAGTATATTAGCTCGTGGGAAAAGTTAGACGAGGATAAATTGCCTGAAAAAGATGACTTTTTTAGTATACTTAGCGACTCACATATATCCGATCAGGATTATGAGCATGCTCAGAATGTGTGGAATACATTCAATATTAATACACTTGGTGAATATTCAGATCTTTATATGAAAACTGATGTCTTGCTTCTAACTGATGTTTTCGAGAATTTTCGAGATTAAAGTATACGAGTCTACGGTCTCGATCCCGCTCATTATTACACAACTCCAGGCTTTTCTTGGGATGCTATGCTCAAGCATACCGGAGTAAAATTGAAGCTGTTAACTGATATAGATATGGTGCTGTTTGTAGAGCGTGGAATCAGGGGTGGTTTAAGTCAATGTTCAAATCGCTATGCGGTATCGAACCATAAATA
The DNA here is from genome assembly GCA_018906965.1 of Philotrypesis tridentata. Classification (NCBI taxonomy): domain Eukaryota; kingdom Metazoa; phylum Arthropoda; class Insecta; order Hymenoptera; family Pteromalidae; genus Philotrypesis; species Philotrypesis tridentata. Next base: position 30,799 of record JACCIB010000646.1, read on the forward strand.
TATGCTTGATGAATATAATAAGGATGAAGAAAATCAGTTTTTAATTTATTTAGATGCGAATAATTTGTACGGGCACAGTCTTTCACAGTATCTTCCATACGATGAGTTTGAATGGCTTGAAAATTTAGATGATTTCAATTTATTGAATGTTAGCTCTACTGATTCATACGGTTTTATTCTCGAAGTTGATTTAGATTATCCAAACTGTATCCATGACGATCATAATGATTTACCATTCTGTCCTGAGCATGCGAAACCACCAGGATCTAAACATGAAAAACTCTTGGCCACTCTCGAATCTAAAAGAAATTACGTTATTCACTATGTGGCTCTAAAGCAGACTCTTTCGCATGGCTTACAGCTGCGCAAAATTCATAGAGTTCTGAAATTCAAACAATCACCTTGGCTCAAATCATACATAGATTTAAATAGCAGTCAGCGCTCAGCAGCAAAAAATGAATTTGAAAAAAATTTTTTTAAGTTAATGAATAATGCTGTATTTGGTAAAACTATGGAAAATGTTAGAAAACGAGTAGTAGTGAAACTTATGAGTAAATATGATGGAAGATATGGGATTGAGGCTCATATTGCAAGTCCAACTTTTCACAGCAGTGTAATATTTAATGAGAATTTAGCTGCTATACAAATGAATAAAACTGATATATTGATGAATAAATCAATTTATGTTGGACTTACAGTTTTAGATCTCTCAAAGACGCACATGTATGACTTTCATTATAACTATATGCGAAAAATGTATAAAGATAATTGTAAATTACTCTATACCGACACTGATAGTCTCATCTATGCCATTAAATGTAACGATTTTTATGAAGATATGAAACGAAATATTGACAAGTTTGATACATCAGATTATCCTGTAGACAATATGTTTAATATGCGTCGTGTGAACAAAAAAATTGTTGGACTAATGAAAGATGAGTGTAATGGACAGATTCTCACAGAGTTCATTGGGTTGAGAAGCAAAATGTATAACACACGTGTGAATAATAAGGATTGTATGAAAAAGGTTAAGGGTATCAAGGCTTCAGTTGTACAGAAGACCATTGACTTTAATGACTACTTGGATTGTTTGAAAAATTCGAACATTCAGAGCCGCAAGCAGTATGCTATAAGATCTAAGCTTCATAACGTGGAAACCATTCGACAGCAAAAAGTTGCACTCAACCCTTACGAAGACAAGAGATTTCTTCTAAAGAATAGTACCGATACACTTGCTTGGGGACACTACAAAATAGCTACAAATGGGTAAGTTCAAATAAGCTAACACACAAAATTTACATACATATTTAGATACCGATAATTCCAGGAAAAAGCGCGTTCGCTTCAATGATGAGCCAACCATTCATATTATGCACAAATGGAAATTTGCACATCGTGAAGCTCGACGTGGAAAGTGACAGCAGGTTGCACGCGATCGAATACGTTTCGCAAGAAGAATTGTACAGACAAATAAAATTATAATGACTATACTTATAAAAAAGTTGCATGAAATAAATAAACAATAAACAATTACTTTTTATTTTCTTTATTGTAAAATTACATATCATTTTTATTTATCCAGCTATTATGAGTATTGTCGAAACCTAGCCATTTAACAAAAACTTTATTGCCTTTGTTTTCAAAACTTTTTCAACTAAATAAATATCGGGATATTTAGTTTTGAGAAGTTCCTCCTCGTAGAACCCTCCAGCTATTGGTTGGTTTTGATAATCCTTCAAATGATAAGTGTAGGGTTTTGTATTTAAAACTTGCTTTACTGTGAAAACTTCAGTTGACCAATTAGGTGTATATCCTTTGTCAAAAACTCCCTTATTTCGGCTAACACGTACTTGATCACCAATTTTGAATTTAGCTCGTTTTGAAACATTTTTACGTGATTTTTTTATTCTATTCATTATAACATTTCACTTTGTCTCTATTCACTTCAGCAGGTTTCATTCCTATTGTTCGATGTTGGCTATTATTATACTCTAATGTTAAGTCTTGTAAAATATCATGCCATTTGTAGGTACCACGTAGACTAAACAATTTCCACATTTTGTTTTTTAGAGTACGATTGAATCGTTCGCAAATTGATGCTTTAAGATTACTGTATGTAGAATACAGATGAATTTTATAACTTTTCATCAGTTTTTGAAAATCTTTATTGTAAAATTCTTTTCCTCAATCTGTCTGTAAATTCTTGGGTACTCTTTTTTTCAGTAAAATTGATTTCATGGCTTCACTTACACATTTTCCAGTTTTCTCTTTGACTCCCATGTAAAAAAAAAATGTATAAGATGTACATATTTTGTATAGTGTAAGTTTTACACATGGTATGTATATCTTATGTGTGGAAATGAGCATATACAATTTTTATATAAAAAATCTATAATTTATAAATAATACACTTTATTATTTTACAACCTTTTTTCGCATGAATTTACTGGTGCGGATACATGATTTAAAAAATATAATAATTTACCTTCTATTTGTTTCAACGGTATAATTAAAACACAGTGTGTTAAGCGTACAGGTATTATAAGCCTTGAAAAACTTATTCTAGTTGTTTGATGAGTAATGCGATAATTAAATGATGAATTTTCAATAAGCTCTTGTATGCATACATAAACAATATCATTTACAAAAACAAAAAATTTGATGACTCCGAATTTCGAACAATTATTCCAATATACAGCGGAATTATTCCTCTTATTTAATCTATAAATTTCTGATGTAAAAATACTGCTGTGAATTTTTGCTCTAGCATATGCGAACAAAGAATTATTAGCTCCTATTACTATATCATTGGAATCAATCCAAAATTTGATTTGCTCTAGTTCGTCATTTTGCAAATATATTTTTTTGATTACACCAACTACCATTTCTTGACTTGACTCTTGATTTTCGTTATAGAAATCCGTATGAACTCTACTTCTTAAAATGTAAAATGCATTTAAGATCTTAATAGTATTTACTATTTCCATATCTACCTTATTTGGACCATGATTTATTTTTTTGAAATATCCATTAGCGTCTTCAAATAAAAACATAGACCACACCCACAGAGGTCCCCATTTTTTTACCGCATAAGGCATATGTATTAACTGATGAACGTTGAAGGAACATTTATGTAGACCGTACAGATTTTCGACTTGTGAAGCAAATAACTCTAATAATGACTCAGCTAAATCAATTTCATCTACGTTAATTTTCGATTTTAATAAAATTCTGATACTATATGCCAAAAGTAAAAAATGTTCATAGTACTGTTTAGGCAAAATATCCACTAAAATAACCGGAAAATAAAATAAAATAAAATCTCTGATTTCTGATGCTTTGTAATATTTGCGATATTTTAAAATTCTTGGTATTCTTGCTATATAATCTGGTGGTCTAATTTGTAATATTCGGCTACTAATGATATCTCTGCCTTCTTTATTAATGTAGTAAGAGCTGCTATGATTCGTAGTATCGAACCACAGGTCCATCAACATTACCATAACTCCAGATAATACAGCATGTATATAATCCGGTACAAAAGATATTGCAATATTAAAAAAGGGGATCGTAGCAGCAATCGTTGGTCCTTTAACCCCTTTTACGTGTCTTAAATTATTGGTAATAGCCTCATCAGTTTGTCGCATCATAGCATCTTTCGTTCGTAGAGGAGACTTATTATTTAAGAAGGGGTAAACACGATTATGTCTTAAATTTGTAGCACACGTTTGACCTGGATGCTCGCAAAAGGAACAACCGTATTCTCCATTGTATCTCATAATATTTTGCACATCAGCTCTCGCAGGACAATCTAAAGAAGCTATTGGCGCTATAGCTATAGAGTGTTCCATTGTGTTTGTTTTTTTATTCAGCCAATCGAAGCCATTCTCAAATAAATCTTTCAAAGTTTCTGAAAATGGTTTCAAAAAGGAGTTCATATTTGGATGTTTGATGGTGCTATAATATATTCCACTTAAAAATTGAAAAGTCCTCCTATTTTTCGGGGGTACATTCAAAATTTGCACCTGTATTGGCCAAATTTCTCCTTTTGAGCTATTGGAAACAGAAGCACCATCAGTATTCCATAGTAAGCACAGATCGTATTTCCCTGTGATAACTTCTTGCTTGAGAATTCGATGTTGTTGAGCTGAAATAAAATCTGTAACGAAGTCTTCATCAAAATTTGTGTTTCTGCTGTGTTCGTCGATGAGTTCCTGTAAATTTCTATCTTCAAATGCAGTCCGAAGATGGCATTTTAGGTCGTATTCTACAAATATTCCTTTTGTATTGGTACTGCTACACTGCTGGCAAATCTTATTTTGAGATTGCTTTGAAAAAACGCCTATATAGTGCATACAATCTTCACAAATTTGATGCTTTTTTATAATCTCAGAAGACGGCAATAGTGATAATAAAAGTTTCGTAAAACGATACTTATTTTTCGGGAAATTGTTAGGCTTTGGCAAAAGGAAGGTCAAAAGTGTGATCAAATCATCAAGGGTTTTTTTTGTTAAACCATTTTGCACAAAAAAATCCATAATTTGATAAAATACTTGACCAAGAGTCAACTCTTCGCTACTATACATTTTCATTTTCATCCATTCAAAATCGTCATCTTTGTTTAGATCAAAATGGTTATCACTTGATCGTCTACTTCTAAAATATTTTCATCTAATAAACCATCTAGGGATGATGCTCGAGACGAACCGAACCTTGAATTAGTATCAAAATGATCGTCGATATTTTCATTCGGTATCTCCTGCAAATACATAATAAAATTTCATAGATTTATCTCCCGATATAACGGCTAAAGATGATTAAATTTCTCTCTGACTTCGCTATCTGCCGTATTAATTAATATTATATACAATGCCACGTACGTAGCATGAGCTTTTGCGTGCATGAGAGCTCAACGCGTGACAGCACATGGCTTTTTGACGCGAGAGAGAGCGAGAGAGAGAGAGAGAGCTTTTCCCGATTCGAAGAAGACGGCGGCGAAAGCACTGACCGGCTGAGCTTTCGCTCGCAAGAGAGATATGGTCTACTGCGGGAGAGAAAGAGAGAGAGAGAGAGAGAGAGCGAGAGACAGATACGTCGAAAAGGAAGATCAAGCGCTTCCACTCTTTGTCCCAGTGGCGAGTATATATTTCGTATAGAGGTGCGGGTGTATATATTTTATGCAAATTATAAATTTCGATTATATTTACGAGATCAAAATTGTTAGGTTGGAGCAAGTCATCTCTATTCTCTTCATGTGTCTGAGGTTCATTCAGCGGTTCTTGAGACAAGTCAGCATTTTGAGTTTCTCGCCTTTTTTTTGCCATCTGCGAAGCGTTGAAGCCGAAACACGTCCGGCCTATAAACAATTTTGTTTAATTTTATGGCTATACAGCGATCTTAAAAAAAATATTAAGATGAGAGAACGTTATTATTAAAAATTATTACGAATAATAGTATATACATGAATTCGAAGTGTGATATAGTAGTATTCTAAATGATTTTTCAAATAAATTTTCGCTAATAAATAATGCATAATTTATATAACGTACTTACATTATCTGAAAGATAATTCTTATAGAATCTTCGTTTCATCGCTCAGGAGGTTATTCGTTGATAAAATTTTCAAACTGATGTTTCGTCCTTCCTCTATAACCTCGCCTTACGCCTTGCCTAGCTGCCATGTAAATATTGCTCCGAAACGACCAACGATGTGAAGTTTGATAGCAGCTTAATTCACATTAGTATCAGTCTTCAGGTCAATTGTTTATATCATTTGTCTTGTATGAAACGAATTTAGCTCAGAAAGTCAGTCGTAAAAAAAATCTAACAGAAATCGCGCGCGGAAGCTTGACTTTACGAGTTTGAAGTCTACGAGTTTTTTTTATGTAAAATGCAGTTTCTCGTTGAGTGCGAAAATAAAGCATTGTGTATAATCTATCGAAGATCGATAATTGTACAAGATGTCACCGCCACATCTTTATCAATTGGAGAAACGATTAAGTTTTTGTGGCCGGAAGATTCCAGGAAGGCGAAGGAGTATTCGGGTCTAATCATCGCTAAAGAAAGTAAGCACGTAATAACAAAAAGTTTATTTTTTAAATACGTAAATGTTATGAAGTGAGACATAGGGTTAAGTCAATTTGACTTTTTGACACAGGCGATGAAAATGTTTTGATGGACATGATGAACACGATTTTGAAGTCAAGGCAGCCATCGAAGAAAAATCGAATCAGAAAAACACACGAAAATGACAAATCAACAAAATCGAAAAGCGCAGATGAGACGAACGTTAAAAGGAAAAACGAGACGGTAAAAATATTTCTTTAAAATCAATCATATTTTGTTCTAATATTATTCATATACCGTATACCCTCATAATTAAAAACGTCATTGTATATTTTTATAGGCAAAACAGAGACAGAAACCTGCCAGCATTATGGAAAAAGAAATTTTGAAAGAGTTGAAAGAAAATCATGCGATCAAAGAAGTGAAAGAAAATCATGCGGTTAAACAGGTTGATGAAAATCATGCGGAAAATTATTGGGTAATTTATATCATCGATAATTTCAAAAAGGAAATTGCTGCGGAGATAAGCTTGATTCAAGAGAAAATTTTCACTGTATGTATAAAATAATTGTTTCCAGTTTCTCGCATTTTTTTACATTATTCTGATAAATATTCGTATATTTACATCGCGCATTTTATTCACGTTTAAAAATAGAAATTAGACTTTCTGAAGTCAGCTAGTGTGTCATCAGCAAGCGCATCAAGCATTCAAGCAACTTCAAGCTATGCGATTAGACAACCAGCTAATTCAACAAGTTGTAATACGAGCGATGAACTCCATTTAGCCACTGATGACGACGCCATCAATACTAGAAAAAGAAATAGGTCAATTGGTATGCCAGCGATGGATACAGAATCGGATAATGTACATATTTTCTACGTTATTTATTGCATTTGAGTTTTAATTCTAACATTGCACATATTTTCTTGTATTGCTTACACAATTTATTTATATTGTTTCAATTTCAGGAGTTGTATGCGACAAAATCAAATGCCCTACCTGAAAATGAGAATCTTTTAACGACGAAAAAGAGCCGTAGATCCATTGGTATGCCAGATGATGAAGACATTTTTAGTGTATGTCACTATTCAAAATAAGCTATGTGTTTTTTGAATTCATTTTGAAAGTAATAGGTCGTTCTTTACATGTTATAGAATGAACGAATGGATGAATTTGATGATTTACCAAATTTCAATGTTAATGAATATTGTGACAATGACAAAGTAAGTTGAAAAAATTATTTTTATGATTTATTAAACTAATTATTTTGTGAAATATCATTAAATTTTCATAGAAAAGCCAAGAGATGGATGAACACGAGCCAGCTATACAACATGTATGTATTTAAAATAACAAGTAAATATTTTTTTTATTTTGAACTCGTATTGCTTTTTAGCGCAAAAAGAGATCATTTTTATCTTCATCATCGGAGGAGGACGAAAAAATCAGCGTCAAATTTGAACCTGAAGATGATCAAGTATACTATAAATATAGTTATTTAATAACAATCGATCTTTACTACATACTAATTAACTTATTTTTTAGTTAAAGCACAGTGATTTTAGGAAAATCAATCATTTTTCAAGAAAAACTATTCATATTTTGTCATCTGATGAAGACGAAGATACTACCTTTATTAAAAAGAAAAAAACAGTACATGATGTAAGTCGAAATTTTCAGTTTCTTTGATTGTCATTTTTTTAGTCGAGATATTATAATTCTACTGTACGAGCTGCTATAAAGCTGCAGGTGCAACCTTCTACAAGTACAGCAACTACCGAGTCAAATTGCAGTTTTCAAAACGAACGCCCAGAAAGTACAGAATGGACTCTCAGACACTTAGAAGCTGGAGAAAATGTATTTAATCATTTTAAATATGAAATTTTCAATAATTTGTGAATTAATCAATTTCCTTAGCTTTCAGAATTAATTGTGGGATCGAAGATATTTGTCAACAATTTTGAAATGAAGAAGGCAAATGAAATTTGTAAATCGCAAACCGAATTAGCAAGAGCGTTATTAAAAATTGTTTTTACGGAAAACGCTCTGCAAAAATGTACGCTATCAGGGCAGAAAGCTAAGGGACTTGGAAAAACGGAGTTCGCAAGACCAGGATTGAATTCGAGAGGCGTAGACACGATTTTGCGTAAGTAAAATAATTAACAGTTTAGTCATTTATACGAATCGAGTCCAATATAATAATTTATTTTGTTCCAGTCTATGTTCAAGCATTTGGAAAAAAAAATAACTGGCTTCCTAAGGACAGACAGCTTGTCAAAAGAAGTATGGCCTGCAAGCTTCAGGAGATGAAATCTGGAGGATTTTAGTTCACCCCTTTAATTAATTATTTAATTATCATTTATATCTTCTGTGTATTTGACAGAACATATTAACATATGCGTTATGCTGCATATATATTTATAATTCGAATAAAACTAGTTCATGTATTTTTTATATAAAATTTGTATGTGCTCATTTCCACATACAAAACATCTATACCATGTGTAACGCTTAAAATATATATAAAATATACAATTTATACATTTTTTTTTACATGGGCTGGTACAGTCCAAGCGTACTTTGAAAACACATCAATGACTGTAAGAAGGTATTTAAAACCTTTATTCTGTTTGGCATAAGGAATCATCTCTACAAGATCTGCCTGCCATGTTTCGTCAATATCTTTGACGAGAAATCAGCGACGTTGATAATTACGTCTCGCAGGCTTATGAAGTTCATCCACTAATGCAGCTTTCATTTTTTCTTCTTTTCGATCTAAACGTTTATATTTTGTAGAGTTTGCACTTTCTTTTGCAGATCTAACAGTATATCGTTTATCTTAACAATTTCAGACTCAATGCTTTGAATTTTATTATTCAGAGTACTTTCAATTTCTCGAACAGTTTCAAGAACTTTTTCATTTTTATTCTTAATCAATTTTCTCACAGACTTTAAATTTGTAGCATCATTTGGATCAGTAGTATTACCTACATTGCATAGCTTTCGATTCTCTAAATCAAAATTCCCATCACTAGTCAGCTTGAATCCTACTCCAGGAGGTCCTCGTAATACGTCAGCGTGAACGAGACGTCGTCCGAACACATCGATGCTCATTTTAATACTGAAGCGATGATTCCAGCCTCACGAAGTTCCTCAACGATGGACTGTATTTCATTAACATGATTATTATTACCAGCAGACGTTTCAGCTATAAGTAATCTCAAACGATCTACAAGATCGTTTGGATCGTCCCAGTAGCGGTAATTTGTCTGGGTGTGACTTTATGCTATTTTATATAAGCCAGTTCCAATTTTAGCTGGCCGAAGCTTTAAAATTTTACTTATGTAATTTGTATACTTTTTACTTGTTGTTTCTCGTACGCTATCAGTTGCACTGTAATATTTTTTGTGTGCATTCGTATTCTTCAAAATCGTAGCGTAATTTTTTTTATCGTCATCAGTGATCAAAGTATCGTTAGGTTGTTTCTTAAATAGTAACTCTATTAGACCTCGAGCTTTTGCATACTCTTTATCGCCAACAATAAATTTATCTGTATGAAAAGTTATTGGAGTATCTCCAATCATTAGCGAATCATCACGCCTTTTTCGCACTCCATACACTGTATCTAAAGATTTTAAGTCTCCGCTAAATAACATTTTCAGGTTTTCATTAGCAGTGTCGCTTAATTTTTCATCATCTTTAATGATAGTTTTTTCCAGTTCAGAATCATCTGCTAAATAGTCGCTAAGAGCTGACTCAAAAGCTGATTCTCGGACATCGTTAGATTCATCGTCAATGCTATCATCATCATCACTTTTGGTAATGCTTCGTTCTTGCTTTTTAATTATCTTCTTTTTTCTCGCTTCTTTCTTGATCTCAGGAGGAGGAGGAGGTTGCACACTTATTTCTGGTTTTATTTTATTTTCAGTTACATCAACAAGCTTTTCCAACGGTTTCACAATTGGCAGGAACGAGTCCCTCAAATTTTTTTCCACTTCGAATTTATGTAATTTTAACAAATCATACTTTCTTTTCACAGCATTTCTAGCTTTCTCAACTTCGCGTAGGACTGCCGTTTGCTGGTTAAAGTTTGACATCTTGCCAGTTTGAAGTTTCACAACTAAATGCTAAACTTTTTCAGTATTCTGTATATTTATTACAAATTGATCAAAACCTTTTCTGTAGCGACCATCGTCTATATTACGATCTTTGTCAATAATGAGAAAGCTGTGGTTACCATCGTTCCAACATATTGAACAAATATCTTTGAAGCGTTGATACGTCATATCAGTGTTAACATGATCATTATAAACATGTTTTAAATTCATATCATCTTGTCGAAAAATTACCAACAAGTTTACATTGTCACGCACTAAGTGTTTTGGAACTTGTGCATACGACTGACACAAGTAAAAGCAATCAACATTTTTATGTCTACCCATGCAATAGAAGGCTTTGACATTATCTTGTTTTTCACAGGCAATATCATCAAATACGAAAATTGAGTTTGGTCGAGCTTCATCGGGTGAAAGGACAAGATCATGTTCACCGAAGGGAAAGTATTCAATGCCATCGAGAGGCTCGAGAAGTTTCTCCAAAAATTTGTATTTAGGTTGATTTAGAGATTTTGAGTATACGTAAATGTTTTCAAATTTTAAACCATTTGGATGAATGATGAGAGATAGGAGAGCATTCGTTTTTCCACAGTTCGATGGTCCACAAAATACTGCTCTTATACTGTTTGGCAACAATTTTCCATGACGATGCTGTATTTTTTGCTGCTGTTGCTGCGTCAAAAGATCGAAATTTATCACTGGTAGTTTTGCGGACTGCTTCTTCAAATCCATCTCGAGTACGACTAACTCAAAATGTTATAAATATGAGTATTTATAATTTTTCAGTTAGTCTCGCGTGAGCTTTTCTCGAGAAAGCATCATGCAAAGAAAAAGAAAACAAGGTTCAGGTTTTGTGAATACACTGATAAATAAATTACCTATTGAACTTCATCTGCCTGGCTATAAGTACTGTGGTCCAGGCACCAAACTAGCAAAACGTTTAGCTCGTGGTGATCCTGGAATCAATCCTCTAGACGTCGCTTGTAAGGAACACGATATTGCTTACTCAAAAAATCGAGACAACATTCAAGAGAGAAACGTTGCTGATCAGATTTTAGCAGAGAAAGCGTGGAACAGAGTGAAATCTAAAGACGCTAGTTTGAAAGAAAAAGCAGCAGCTGTTGCTGTAGCCGGTGCTATGAAGTTAAAATCAAAGTTTGGTATGGGTATTGGAGGCTGTAAAAGAATTTCAAAGCGAAAAAAGCGTGGAAAGAAGATTACACATTAGTCAAGACACTATCAAAATCTGCCATTGCTGGCAATGATTCTCGCTCAATGATTAAATCAGCATTGAAAACAGCTCGAGAGCAAGTGAAAAAAGTTGGTGGAAAAAGTAAAGTTGCCATTCCACGCATACTATCCATACCTAGCAAAGTAGGTGGTTTTCTTCCAGCGCTCATTCCGCTTTTTGCTAGTCTTAGTGCAGTAGGATCACTTGCAGGAGGAGCAGCTGGAATAGCTCAAGCAATAAACAGAGCAAACGCTGCTAAGAAACAAATGGAAGAACAAAAAAGACATAATGGGAAAGTTGAGAAATTGATGCTTGGTAAAGGGCTGTTCTTGAAACCTTATCATAAAGGATTCGGAATCTCTATGAAGAGTAAACGAGGAGGAAGAAAAAAAAAACTTCGTTGAAATAAGACTACCAAAACGTGCTCTAACTAACTACGATCTGCTCAAGTATGCCAAGTTAATGAAAATAGCACATTTTCGAGGAGTTTTTATGCGAAATGCCTTACCTTCAAATGGTTCGCGTGTCAACGAATCGGCAATAATCAATCTAGATAATGCAAATGGATCCGGCACGCATTGGGTAGCTTATCGAAAAATTGGTAACGATGTTGTATATTTTGATAGTTTCGGAGACTTGCAACCACCTCTCGATCTCATGAACTATTGGGATGTTCCTCAAGTAAAGTACAATTATCAAAGTTATCAAGCATTTTCAACTTACGTCTGTGGTCATCTCTGTCTCAAATTTCTTTGCAATCAGCTTAATCGCAAGGATAATTTCATACTGTATAAAAACAAACCGATTCGATAATTCAAATTAGTCTACTCACGATGGTTGCTGAGTCGATGACGCTCAGCCTTTCAGGCACTTCCTCAATCCTTGAAATACACTATTTTCCTCCCATAGAACTGGATAGTGATAAACAGTACAATATTGGACTTGTTGAACTACTCACTTTTAATTCTATACCAAACATTGACGTGAACTGTAACAAGTTTTATGTTGGTCAAGAAGTCGTTGAAATTCCTAGTGGCAGTTATGAGATTGAAGATATTGAGCGAACACTACAAGGACTCCTCGATGCTCGAGGTATAACAATTACTATCAAGCCTAACAGTAATACTTTGCGCTGTTCGATTGAGTGCAGTCGTGAAATAGATTTTCGACCACAAGACTCTATTGCCCGTCTCCTAGGCTTCACTCCAAGAATTTTGAAACCCTATATAAGTCATGATTCAGACTTACCTGTAACCATTCTCAAAGTAAACGCTTTACGAGTCGAAAGTAACATTACAACAGGAGCATACATAAATCAGCAAAAAGTTCATACAATACATGAATTTTTTCCTGCCGTACCATCTGGCTACAAGATAATCGAAGTTCCTAAACAAATAATATACTTACCAGTATCTGTGAAAGTGATTGATCACTTACAATTGCGTATAGTAGATCAAGATGGTGATTTAATTAATCTCCGAGGAGAAGTTATTACAGTTCGATTGCATCTAAAAAGTGTTTAAAATGGGTATAGTTTTCAATGCAAAGAAAAGCTATATTAACGACACAGCATGTCGTCAGCCAGTCAGTCGCAAACGAGTGATCAAACGATTAACACGTCAAAATCTGCAGTTTCTACAAAATCTTGGTCTCAAAGTACAGCGTGGTGGTGGAGGAAGAGGAAAAAAAATAAAATTGAAAAAATAAGTTGTACATTTATCTGCTGCTGTTGTGTGAAAGATGGAGGAAATTCTTAATGTACAAGCTCCAGTCTACTTTGACGAGTCTGTTTCGCATTATGAGGCTCACGCACATCAACCATACACATCACTCGCATTCAATAATAGCGATGAAATTCGAATAGCAATTCAACATCAAGATTTGTGTGTCCTACCATCTAAAAGTTCTCTACACATTTGTGGTAAGATTACTAAAGCAGATGGTCGTGTTCTAACAGCAAGTCATTTTGTAAATAATGCCATCAGTCATCTTTTTGAGGAAATTCGATATGAGATGAACGCGATTGAGATCGATCGCTGTAAGAATGTTGCTATAACAACTTTGATGAAAGGTTACACTTCTTTCTCACCAAGTCAGCTAAAATATCTTGAAAATTCTGGTTGGACTGACGCTTCTGAGTTGGGAAAAATAACAGATGAGAATGGAAACTTTGATGTCAGTATTCCTCTGTCATTGATTTTTGGCTTCGCTGAAGATTATCACAAAATTGTAGTAAATGTAAAGCACGAACTCATTCTCACAAGATCGAGAAGTGATTTCAATGCTGTTGTGCAACAGTCTACAGCAGCACAGGGAGCTGCAGCGTCCTACGAAAACTTTAAAATTGAGCTCGCTCGTATAGAGTGGCTAATGCCTTACGTCGTACTATCAGATCGGCGAAAAATACAATTATTCAACTACATTCACAAAGATGCACCCATTCCTATGAGTTTTCGTTCGTGGGAATTGTACGAGTATCCAGTTCTTCCAACAACAAGACAGCATGTTTGGACAGTGAAAACATCAAATCAATTGGAAAAACCACGCTTCATCATTCTCGGCTTTCAGACAGGGAGAAAAGTAATACGCACAATTAATGCTAGATTATTTGATCACTGTAATATAAGTAATGTAAAACTTTTCCTCAACTCTCAGAGTTACCCGTACGGAAACCTTAATCTTGATATTTCAAATAATCAGTATGCCTTACTTTACGATATGTACGCAAATTTTCAAAATGTATATTACGCTGAAAGCTCAATAGTAGATCCGCTTTTGAGTAAACAAGAATTTAAAGATTTAGCACCTCTCATCGTCATTGATTGTTCCAAACAAAATGAGTCGCTCAAACAGGCAGCCGTAGACGTCCGTCTCGAATTTGAATGTAAAAATAATGTATCTGCGAATACTACAGCATATTGCTTAATTTTACACGATCGTATTGTCACATACAATCCTATAAGTGGTGATATAAAGAAACTTGTGTGAAACTATATAAAGCTTGTTTGAAAAACTAATTAGTTAGTATTAAGGCAGCAATTATGGGTCAAAGTAACAGTAGCGAGTCTGCGAATAAACAGAAAACGAAAAAGAAAGATGATGGTAAATCCAGCTCAACTCAGTGGAAATACTACAAGGCTATAAAAGATTCTGATCTTATTTTTGAAGTAAAGAAACAAAAAAAATGAATATTGGACCCTCCTTTACAAGACTAGATACAAATGCTGGCTATATATATGGGACAATTCAAATGAATATGTCAGTCGATTGGGATTATTCATAGTTGAAACAACACAGTGTAAAATGGATAAAAAAGGCTCTTCGTGGAAGAATCAGAAAGGAGAGGAATATCAATTTCTTGTCGAGTCGGAAAAATTGAATGAAAAAACTTCTCCTCCTCGCTCAGAAAATAATACAACTACTACTTACACCGATTCGAAAAAACAACAACAACAACAACAACAACAACAACAATACGGTTTTGAAAATAATTTTGATCCTTACAAAAAATCATTGTCAAGTTCTGACTGCTACAATAATAAAGGATTTGAATATTAATTCATGATGAATGTCGATGTATTCGGACGACATTTGAATAACTTCAAAGGACCTCCCGGCATTGGATATAAACTCACTGCTGATAGTCAGTATAGTTTAGAAGACAAGAGACTGTGCAATGTAGCAAATCCTAAAGAACTAAACGACGCAATAAATTTAATCACTCTTCACAGTGTTACTCAAACTGTAAAATCTGATTTACAAACTGAAATATCTAAATTAGATGAAATAGTTGAGTTACATAGAGATGAGATTGATGAAAAGTTGAGAACACTTACTACTAATGTTGAGACAATTAACAAACTTTTACTTGAAATAAAAGAAAAAAGTGAACATGGATAAGTATTCTAGCAACACAAACTCTTTTCCCGGAAAGCATGGTTATGACAAGTTGGATGATAATAATACATCGAAGGATCAGAAAAATAAAGATTCTGTTTGGAAAAAGTGTACTAGTATATACTCAACCAATAATCATTCTTGTCCTAAACAAGAAGGTTATAAAAAACCCTGAAAAATCAATAAAATAGTTGTAGATTTTTGAAAACATAAAAAAATGTTTACATAAAAATAGCTTTTGTTTTTTTCCTCCTCATTTCCTGATCCCACATCCTGATGATGGGGGGCTGATAAATATGCAAAATAAATACACGTGACTTTATAAAATATAACACTTGGTAATTTATTACAAAAATCAAATCAAAAGTTTATCTACTCGCGGACGCGTGCTCGTCCTCGGGCGAGCTCAGCGTCTATAACGCGGGCTGGCTCTAGGTTAGGGACTCGCGGCGGGGAGGTATTTCGCAACACTCCTACCTGTCTCTATTCCTTTTGCTCTACGTCTTCGCGTACTGGTGTTGCCTCGTACCCTGTGGAAGCGCTCGCGAAAGAAACTAATGATCGCTCGGAAAAATGCACACGGGGGGAAACACTCGGGTCGCTCTAGTAGTCGCCTTGGAAGATTTGCCTTGCTTGCTCACTCGTTGTGTCTCGGTCCTCGTGGTACTCGATACTCGATACTGACTATCCTCGCGCGTTCAGCAACTACGCCGGTTCGCGGCGTCTATTGCTCTCTCACTCGCACTCACACATTTCCGCTAGATCGCTCTCTCGCGCCTATCACACATTTCCACGCTTTCGCACCATATATGCCACTCGCACTCTTACGCCCTCTTTTACAACACTCGTAAATGCGCGCGACATTTGAAACACGTTTACACGCTTGACTGGCTCTATTAATTACACTTACGCATTTTTGCACAGTTACGTACTTCGGCACGCTTACATTTTTGTTTACCGCTCGCACGCGCGCTGTGGATCGAGCCGTAGCCCTCCACCTTTTCCCAATATCATACGGCGCATACGCGTTGCCTCCACTCTCTCTCTTGCCTGTCTCTAATGCATTCGTTCACCCGCTATTTCTGTCACTCTCGCACTCGCTGCTACAGCGCTCCGCCGTTCGTCCCTCTCTCTTTCTCTCGCCTTGGCTGCCGCGCGCTGCTACGCGCTGTGTTTTCCCCACTCTCTCGCTCTCTCCTCGTGCTGCTACTGCTCGGCGGCGTGCTGCTCTCGGCGCCGCGCTGTCTTGTGGCTTTAACAGCTGACTGCTCGCTTGCTGCTCTGAAAGCACCACCGAGTATAAGAGTATGTTATCTTAACTGGGTGGTGTCCAGGCGAGCAGCCATCGACGGGATCCCCGTCACATTCCGTCGCGTCCATTGTGTCGTCTGTTTCCTGGGGTTGAGGAGGAATCTCCTTGGCGGCCTGGCCCTCTCCGGCGGAGGCGACCGCGTCGATGCTCCCCTGCTGCTGCTCGATCCGTCGAGTCGCCGCCTGGGCTGCTTGCTCTCGGCGGGCTGCAGGCTCCAGCTCGAAGGGAGTCAACTTCACCAGGTCATTGACCACCTCTGGCTCCTCATCTGCCCAGTTCATCCTAGCTGGCTCTACCTTCTGTCCGTCTTTTACACTCATGTCTGAAATATTCAATGAATTAGAAATGTGTTTCATGGTAGATTGACGGGGCACACCCGCCACCTGGTTACTTACTGCAGACTTTGGGAGCGTCGCAATGTAACCACATGCACCACTGTCGGACACTGCTACAGGTTAGGAAGAAGGTTTGTTAGTAGGATTGTTTCTAGAGGATACGTATCGTTTGAGGTCGCTTACGTGGACCTTATCCACTTTCCTACTCTTCCCTTCGACTGGCTCTAGTATGTAAACGACTGGCGATCTTTTCTCGGTGACTTGAAACGGACCGTCATATTTGGGGGCTAACTTGGCTGAGAATTTCTCAGTTCCTTTGGACAAGGGGTGAGATTTTCTCATCACTAAGTCTCCCACTTGGAATTCTACGATCTTTCGGCCTTTGTTATACCGCTTACCTTGTCTCGTTCGTTCGTCGTCTATATATTTCGCTACCAAGTCTCGTAGTGCGTCCAGTCTCTTCTGTCTGTCTTTCCAAACTTCAGGCTCTAGTTTAGTCTTTTTCGTCACCCCCTCCCATTCCACCCGTAAGCTTTTCACCGGGGTAGGTTGTCTGCCGTAACTAAAGAAAGCTGGCGATGTTTTTAGCGTCGATTGCTTAGCTGTATTGATCGCATGTCGTAACTTGTGCAAATGCTTATCCCAATCACTGTGATTTTTCGCGAATGCGGAAATCATTGTTTTCAAAGTGCGATTGCTTCTCTCTACCGGATTTGCTTGCGGATGGTAAGGTGGTGTGGTCACCTATTTTACGCCGTATTGCTCTAGAGTTTCTGCCAGATGTTTGTTGATAAACTCCGTTCCGTTGTCTGTCAATAAATATTCTGGCGTCTCCCACCTGAACAATATCAGTTCTTCGAAGGCTCTGGCTATAGATTTCCCGTTAGCCTGGCGTAATGGATGTATTTCCACCCAACGAGAGAATAAGTCTTGGAATACTACGAGATATTTATTCTGGCTGGAGCTTTTTGGGAACTCCATCACGTCTGCTGCCACGATGGACCATGGTTTCTCGACGATTCATTTCCCGATCAGCCCTTGAGGAGCCTGTTGGGAAATCTTGTATGCCTGGCAAGTCTGACAGGTTTTTATGAATCGGCAGACATCATGCTATCCTATCATAGGTTTTCTCAATTCCCAGGTGTCCTGCTGAGATTTCGGCGTGCGCTGTGGTCAATACTCTTTCACGCAATTCCTCCGGCACTACCAGTTTCCATCCTTCGTCCCGGTGAGTGATGGGATCTAACATTGGATCTTCCTTGTGCCTGTACAACTTTCCGTTTTCGACTCTCCACTCGGGAAATTTCGTAGGGTTCTCTTCGACTTCGTCGCGTCTTCGTAGATACCATTTGTCCTCGATCTTTCCTATAGCTGAGATTTCTGGCTCTATCATTCTGGATAGCGCGTCTGGCACTACATGCTGGGTGCCCCTACGATGTATTATGTCGAAGTCCCATTGTTGTCCCACTAGTTTCTTCATCTCTGTGACAGAGTCTGGCCGTTGTGTTGCAATGGCGTCTCCTCTTTTCACATTCGCGTTTACTTCCTTCTCGGCCTGCAGCGTTTGCCCACGGGTTGCGTCAGCGTTTCTTTCAGGCTTCGAATTTCTCTTTATCTCTTTTGTCTCTTCTTGTTGTGCGCCTGTCATTAGATAGCTGGTCTGGCTGTTACTTACAGCTTTGGCCGCTACTTCCTGACTTCGCACTGTTTCTCGTGGCTTG
The DNA here is from genome assembly GCA_018906965.1 of Philotrypesis tridentata. Taxonomy (NCBI): domain Eukaryota; kingdom Metazoa; phylum Arthropoda; class Insecta; order Hymenoptera; family Pteromalidae; genus Philotrypesis; species Philotrypesis tridentata. Next base: position 49,480 of record JACCIB010000646.1, read on the forward strand.
CTGCCACTTTCTCCCCCTCCCAAAATTGGCATACTCCTGCAAACTGCGGGGGTATGCTTGTCAATTTTGTTCGCTAGTTGAGGGCCCAAGACGTGAACACGGAGGTCGGCTGGCCCTTGGCGGCCTCCGTCGAGTCGTTTCCCAGAAGCTTTCTGACGTGAGCACAGTTTGTGCAGTCTCGCAGTGTCGTGCCTTTTTGTCCGCATACCTGACATGCAGTGTCTGGCTCAATCTTCGGCTGCAACGTTTGTAGAAGTTCTCTTGCTTTAGCACAGTTGTTGCAGTTTTTGAATTGTGCTCCAACTTGGCCACACCACTGGCATTTTCCGGACAATTTTATTGGGTAAGGGCAGGCGTTCTTCCTGTGACCGAATTGCCTGCAATTGTAACATTGCGTTTTCGGACAATTCGCTGCCGAATGTCCCACTGTCTCGCAAACGTGGTACGGTCCATAATATTGAACTTGTGGTTGCGTTTGATTCAGTTGTTGGCTCAGTGCTGGTATGAAGGGTTGCTGAGGTTTCTTCTGCGCTTGCGCCGGTTGCTGTTGCGGGGCTTGCACTTGCTGATTGGCTGCACAAGCTTCCTGTGTCCTAGTTTCTTGCTGATTAGGAGCGTCTCGGTTGTTTCAGCCTTTTTCTTTTTATTTTTCTTCTTCTTTGATTTCGTTGCAACTTTGTGCGTTTCTGCTATCTCTTCTGTCGCAGCTACCTTTGGTTTTGGTGTAGCCGACCATGCTGCCGCTGGGAACTTGGATTTTTCTGCAGGTGGTGGTGGAGCATGTCTGGCATCATGTTATAGTTCCTCTTCGAGTTCTTTACAGTACTTTTTTACGTCATGGAATGTTTTAATCTTCTTGTGCTTTAGAGCTTTTCTGTAGACTGGCCTTAATCTGTCGATGAGTAGACTTAACTGTTTCTTAACTGACATTGGTTTTTGTAGATGATCGGCGATATGTCTGAAATTCATAATGTATGTCGATATCTTTTCGCCGTTGCCTTGTGTTCGTCGTAACAGTTCGTCAATTACATCGTTCGTGTTGGCAGATGTATAGAATTGCTCTTTGAAGGCTGACAAAAAATCTTTCCATGAGTGAATGTCTGTTTTTTCTGTTTGATACCACATTTGTGCTCATTCTGTCAAAGTGTACGGTACTAGCTTTAGCATGGCTTTTCCTGGTATCTCTATACTGTCTTTAATGCCTGTCAATTTCCTGTTGTAATCGTCTGGGTCATCTTTAGGTGAGTCTGAATACTCTATCTTTAGATTCTTGATTAGTTGTAAATGACTGACATGGTCTTTAGCAGAGATACGATTGCGGCTACTACTTCTTTCTGTCTGCTCCTATATGACGTGTCCTCTTCTGAAGAACTGCTGTCTGACGAAGCGTCGGACGATTCTTCTGAAGAGCTGCTACTTGTAGATGGTGATCTTGACTTTTTGTGTAGTTTACGTATCTTTTCTGTTTTTGATTTGCCAATCTTCGGTGTTGACTTTGGTCGGGAGTCGTGTCTGTATTTATGACTGACTTTCGTTCTTATAGTGCTGTCGGTTTCCGCTTCTGTCGATGTAATCTGCATTTCGTGGATTGTCTTTTCCAGTTGTCTTCTCTGTGCTTCGAGTGAATAGTCATGCTCTGACTCCTCGCTCGAGTTTGGGCTAACCTGTAGTTTCTCATCAGTATTTTTCGATTTCTTTTTGTTCCTGTATCACTTGCAATTGCTTCAATTTCTGGAAAATTCTTGGCGAATGAGTCGCTTACGGGTATATGCTTTTTTCCTGGTGAGGAGTGCAGCATAGTTGAAGTATGCTGGCTCACATACCATTTGTTACTGGGTAATGACTTTGTTGGAGTGGTGGAAAATTAGTGAGGTTGTTTTTAATAATAAGTAACTTTATTACAATGTGTGATGTGTCTCTTCTCTATAGTGTGTATCTATATATGTGTGTTTACATACTCGCGTATTCGCGTTTTCGGAGTCGCGCTTGTCTCGATGTACAAAATTATATATATACAAGAGATGGCCCGACCAGTATTAATTCATAGAACAACAAGCAAAGAGTATAATATTTATACAATATTCAACACGCCTCCTTAAATTTATATTCTTTGCTTTTACATTCAGTCTTGTCGCTTTTGCAATTTTCAAGTATATTTAATGCTTTTCTGTGTTTTGTGAACTTTTCTCTATTCAAACTTTTTGTTAATATATCAGCTAGATTTAACTCTGAATTTATTTTTATAATATCGATTATTCCATTTTCATAATATTCATTAATGTAGTAATATTGTACTTCGATGTGCTTTGAATTTTTTGTATAATTTCCAAACTTTGCAATCGCTATTGCACCTGAATTGTCTTCGTATATGTTTATTCTTTCATTGAATTTTTCTTTAAACATTTCACTTAGCAGATTTCTTACAAATATTACTTCGGTTATTGCATCTGACATAACCGTATATACTGCAAAGGTTGAACATTTTGTTACATTCTTTTTGTTTATTTGTTTTCCAATAAATCAGATTTCCATAATATCTTATAATATATCCAGTTGTGGATTTTCTATCTATATTGTCTCCGGCAAAATCTGAGTCTACCATGCAATCTAGTGTATCACATTTTAAATTATTAAAATACGTTAATTTTAGATCCTTGGTATTCACTAGATATTTTAATACTCTCATAGCATATTTGAAATGAGTTTCATTATAACAACTTTGGAATCTACTCAAGTAGTTTACATTATATGAGATATCTGGTCTCGTACCAGTACTTATGTAAAGTAATTCTCCTATTAAGTTTCTATACTTTATTGATTCATTTTGTTCAGTTGCTTTTTCTAATTTTAGACTCGTCTCCATAGGAGTGTTATACAATTTTGCATTTTCTAGATTATACTTTGCAGCTAAAGATTCAATGTATTTTGTTTGGCTTAGTGTCATTTTGCCTTCATTCTTATTATAATCAATGTTTATTCCTATGTATTGGTTGACTTTTCCTAAGTCTTTCATTTCAAAATTTTCCATTAATTTTGATTTTATTTCATTTATTTTATTTCTATTTTTACAACAGATTAATAAATCATCTACGAAAACTAGTATGTATATTGAATCTCTGCTTGCATTATTTACATATAAACAATAATCATGTTTGCTTCTCACGAAATTTAATTTTTCCATGTACTTATGAAAACAATTATACCAAACTCTTGGGCTTTGTCGTAAACCATATAATGCTTTTTGCAATTTACAGACTTTGTTATTTCCTACTTCATAGCCTTCTGGTTGATTTACATAAACCTCTGATATTACTTCACCGTTCAGAAAAGCTGTTTCTACATCCATTTGATCAATAAACAAATCATTTTTACAACAATATGATAATAATATTTTAAGTGTTTGCATTTTTCCTACGGGTGAGTAAACGTTTTCTATATGTTCTCGTCGTTGAAAGCCGCGAACTACCAATCTGGCTTTATAGGTATTATCGTTTTTTCGTCTAAATACCCATTTGACATCAATGATTTTTTTTTTAATGGCTTCTCTACTAATTTCCAAGTTTTATTTTTCTTTAAACTTTCGATTTCTGAATTCATTGCAATTTTGCACTGTTTTGATTCGCTCGAATTTATCGCCTCCTCGAATTTATGAGGTACATTTGCATCGATGTTATTAATATAAATAAAATGCGCTATAGGATCACCGTATCTATTTACAGGACTTTTCTTTCTTTTTGACCTTCTCGGTTCTTTCAAATTAATTTCGTTTTAAATTATCTCTACTTTTCTCGAGAGAAGAAGTAGGGATAAATAAATTTTTGTTTGTGTTGCTGACAACACTATCATATTCTTCTGAATCGCTTTCAGAATTTTCCGATTCACAACTTTCATGCTTTTCATCTGATTCGTTAAGACAAATTATTTTTGTGTCTTCTTCGACAACCTGTACATGTCTCGTGTTAATAACTTTGTTATTTACTAAAACTCTGTAACCGTTTTCTATATAACCTACTAATATTCCTACTGTTGCCTTGTCATTCCATTTACTTTGTCTTTTGACCTCTGGGATTCGGACAAAAACTTTACTACCATAAATTTTCAAATGATTAACGTTTGGCTTTGTGCCAAAGAATATTTCGTAAGGAGTTTTATTTTCTACAGTATTTGCTATAGTGCGGTTTTTCAAGTAAGCTACCGTTTTAATAATTTCAGGCCAATATCGCCTATTTATATTTGCTTCTCTTTGTAAGCATCTGCCTATGTCCATTGCTGATCTATTGTATCTTTCCGCTACACCATTCAATTCATGCGTGTACGGTGGACGTGATAATAATTCTATTCCCTTATACTTAATAAAATTGTAAATCTTCTTATTCAAATATTCTTTGCCATTATCGCACTGTATTTTCTTAACCCTTTTGTTAAACTTATTTTCAACTAAATTTACAAATTCTATAAAACAACTTGCAGTTTCAGACTTATGTTTAATACAAAATATTCGCGTGCATTTACTGTAATCATCGACAAAAGTTAAGAAATATTTTTCTCCACCATAACCAGTCGTTTGATGCGGTCCATTTAAATCAGTATGAATTAATTCTAAAATTTCAGAAGTTTTTGTTCGATTATTTTGAAATGGTACATTTGCCATTTTACTTTGAATGCAATTTGCACATTTCATATCAGTGTTTTCAATTTTATCTGGCAATCCCTCAACTAATTTTTCTTTAACTAATTTATTTAAGTATTGAAAATTAACATGATCTAATGCTCTGTGCCATTTTTCTTTCGCGGTTATTTTTACTGCATTTATACATTTTTCTTTCTGTTCATTCATTAGAAAACCGTTTATATAATATAAATTATTTACTTTATTTGCAACTACAATTAATTCTCTATTATTGTTATAAATTTTCGCGCTATCATTTCTAGCTACTATCGTATTACTTGCAGTTATTTTTGAAAAACTTAATATGTTCCGTTATATGTCTTTTGCAAAGTAAACATTGTTTAGATTTACAAATTTTTTACTATAATAATTTTCAAAATAAATTTGTATATTTCCTACTTTTGTAGCTTTGAGCGTTTTACCGTCAGGTAATTTGACATCTATCGGTTTTTTCAAAATAACAGAATTTTCAAAATAATTATCATCGCGTACAATGTGATCGGTACAACCGCTGTCTAATAACCAAAAGATTTTCTTTCGATTTTCGCTACCGTTACAATCGCTTTCTAAATTTACCTTATTTGTCTCTGGTGTATATACTTGCGTTGACCATGACTCGCTCACGTAATCTTCGTGTTGCTCTTTCGTGCTGTGCGATGAATGTTGTCCTCTGCCTCGACCTCTGCCTCTGAAGCCTCTGTTGCTGCCTCTGTGACTACCTCTTCCTCGCTGATGTCGACTTGGTTGAATGCTGCTGCTTTGACCTTGCTGTTGTCCAGTCCAACAGTCTTTTTGCGCGTGGCCATATTTTCCGCAATTATAGCAATTTCCCTTTATTTTCGTGTTGAAAGTGCTTACATTGCTTTTGCTATCACTTTTGTTATTGTCTATGTTATGTAAATTTTTTTCTTTTATTTTCGATTTAACATAATCGACCGTATGTTGTTCTTTGGGTATCACATCAAGAAAATCACCAATATAACTGTGAGTTGATGGTAGTGCTCGAAGTAAATAGTTTATCTTTTCTGCTTCTGTTATCTTACCGCCAGCACTTTTAAAATCATTTACGGCTTTTTCGAAGTCTACGAAAAATTCTTCGATTTCTCTATAACTTTTAAGTTTGATTTTTTCTATTTTATTTCTTCGCAACATTTGTAAGGCTGTTGACTGTGTTATATACATTTTGTCAAACCTTTTTATCATCTCACACGCTGTTATACATTCACTTACATATTCAAGCTGCTTATCTGAGATAGCACTTGTTATAATTGCACGTGCTTTGAGATCTTTTTTCTTCCAATCAGCTTCTGTGTCTGAGTGATTTATTTATACTTAACCGGATTTGTGATTACTGTCTTCAAAAAAAAAAAATTTGTTCGCTCTAACCTCTAGTACTACTAAAAAATTTTCTGTCTGACTGTAATCGGTAGAATCTAGTATCTGTCTGTATAAATCTTCCTGAAAGAAAAAATAAATTTTTCCCACGTCTGTCCTTAAGGGGTTATGCCTGAGTTAAAATTCAAAAAAATCAAATCTTTTTTATTTGATTTTTTTATAGCAAATTTACTGTAGAATATACTGTTGTGTTTCATATTTTATTCTATAGCGCGTTTGTTTATTCTAAGCCATTACATTTTCATAGAAAATTTAACGTTAAATGTGCATACAAACTCCTTTTGATAAAAGACAGTTTTATTAAAAATAACACAAATTATTTATTTATGAATTATTACATATAGTAAATAGCTCATTCTGATAAAAGCATAGATTTTTTTATTGTGAATGTTAAAAATAAAATAAATTTATATGTTTCATTAATTTAATCTTTTTAATAAAATAATAAGCATGCGTGCAAACTAAAATATTTTTATAAATTACCACCGAAAAACATGGTACCATACAGCATATGGAAAAGCCAATCACTGTTTTACCAACCTAGTTAAGTTTGCTATCAGACAGCTCTTTCGTCTGCTTGATCTGCAGTCTAGTGCAAGCTTGATGTTGTGAATTTTGATCTGAAGTGAAAACTTCTGAGTGTCAGTGGTGTTTAAATTTAGATAAGTATTTTGCACTCTAAATAACACATTATTTGTGAAGAACTTGTTCTTTGTGAGTGTGTTCTTTATTTTTGGTATATAAGCTGTCAATGGCATGTGAACGATAAGGTACTTCTGTGTTCGATGCAAGGTTATATGTTGTGGAAGTTGGCTGTAACTATTAACAATCCTAGAAAGTCATGGGTAAGCAATACCAACAATTATATTCATATGAAACATACTGACTGTGAATGCGTATAAAAATTTATATTTCATTTTCAGCTTTTGATACTAGTATATCAATATGTGTGGCACCCGGGTCTTAATATATCCCTTAATACAGGGATATTTTATGCCAAAACACAAAAAAATATGCCAAGCAGTTTCTGTAAGTACTACCCGATAAATGGAAATAAGTTTCATGTATAAACTTTAAATGCAGTTTTCTCAAGTTTTGAATTTTTGTGATTTTAGGTCAGTTGCCGCAGGATTTCTCAACAACTATGGGACCGATCAAGCTGAAATTTTTTAGAGAACTCCAGGAAGCCCTTCTTCACTGCTTGAACGGAGGGAAATTGGCTAAGGTAAGTTTAACGAATGTTACGCATGAGAACATATGCATAATTCACTATAATTATGAATATTATGAACTTATGTGTTTCTAAATATTTAAAATTTTTATGTTTCAGTAATCCCTCCTGTTCAAGCTGAGGAGAAAGACATTTAGAAGATTGTCCATCCAGTTTGGTTTATATTCATCACCCGGATGCTGAGAATTCATACGGCAAAGGGAAAAATCTGATCAAATTTAATATTTCACACATGGAATTGTTTGTATAGTAAGTATAGATATATAATTGTTTAAAAATATGTAAAATTACAATTAATATGTATACTTTAAGTAGAAAAAAGAATTTTTTTAATATTACTTATAAATAATTTTTTTTTGCCTAATAACTAATAATTTGTTTTTTTCAGGTTTAACTCAGGCATAACCCCTTAAGTCGTTGAAAGTTATTCAATAATTTTCGACGTACAAACTGTTAACCGTCAGAGTAATTTGGTGGGGCACTGTGTTAGTGGGGTATCAAATATAATATATAGAGAAATAAGATTTACAGTAAATATAAATAATTTATATAATGTAAATTATGGTCATGCAAAAATTTTCCGAATTTCGGGTAGGGTAAAATTTTAATTTTCTTCGCTGTTGAAGCGCTGTCGCGTAAAAAAATTCGTTGCGAAAAGTTTAATTTTTCTCGGCAACGATAGTGTAGTAATTTGGCTTGTCTCTAAAAATTATTTAATTCTCCGTCACTAGTCAAAATAATGTCGCGTGATTTGCTAAACAACGTTGAGGTTATCCGACTACACGTGTCAATCAATGTGACCATAAGCTGTGAGAAAAAAAAATTTTTTTATGGAAAGCTGCCTATACTACTTGTGACCGCTCGCTATATATAGCGCTCGAGAAAAAAAATTTTTCCAGAATTTTTACCGCACTTGCTCTTCCGAGTGAAAGAAAAAAAATATTATCTTCTTCCCGACTTTTCCCGAATCCTTTTCCACGTGGCGTCTACCAAGATGGCCGCCGAAACCGACCGCGTGGTAAAAAATGGCTAAGTCGCGTATTCTCACTTTTCTTTTTCTCCGTCTCTACTCTATGCGGCACGTTGGGCGTCACTGTGACGTTGTGCTTTTTCCGTCCCTGGGGAGGCGTAGCACTACGTAATGACACCTATGCAGGTTACCGCGAGCTCGTATTTTATAATTATTATTGGACGCCCGAACTCGCGATCTGGTACTTCTATGATGCCGGCTTGAGAGCTCCTTATACTCTAGGTCGTGGGGGAGAGGTGCAGGTAGATAAATACGCAAAATAAATACACGCGACTTTATAAAATATAACACTTGGTAATTTATTACAAAAATCAAATCAAAAGTTTATCTACTCGCGGACGCGTGCTCGTCCTCGGGCGAGCTCACCGTCTATAACGCGGGCTGGCTCTAGGTTAGGGACTCGCGGCGGGGAGGTATTTCGCAACACTCCTACCTGTCTCTATTCCTTTTGCTCTACGTCCTCGCGTACTGGTGTTGCCTCGTACCCTGTGGAAGAGCTCGCGAAAGAAACTAATGATCGCTCGGAAAAATGCACACGGGTGGAAACACTCGAGTCGCTCTGGTAGTCGCCTTGGAAGATTTGCCTTGCTTGCTCACTCGTTGTGTCTCGGTCCTCGTGGTACTCGATACTCGATACTGACTATCCTCGCGCGTTCGGCAACTACGCCGGTTCGCGGCGTCTATTGCTCTCTCACTCGCACTCACGCATTTTCGCTAGATCGCTCTCTCGCGCCTATCACACATTTCCACGCTTTCGCACCATATATGCCACTCGCAATCTTACGCCCTCTTTTACAACACTCGTAAATGCGCGCGACATTTGAAACACGTTTACACGCTTGACTGGCTCTATTAATTACACTTACGCATTTTCGCACAGTTACGTACTTCGGCACGCTTACATTTTTGTTTACCGCTCGCATGCGCGCTGTGGATCGAGCCGTAGCCCTCCACTTTTTCCCAATATCATACGGCGCATACGCGTTGCCTCCACTCTCTCTCTCTCTTGCCTGTCTCTAATGCATTCGTTCGCTCGCTATTTCTGTCACTCTCGCACTCGCTGCTACAGCGCTCCGCCGTTCGTCCCTCTCTCTTTCTCTCGCCTTGGCTGCCGCGCGCTGCTACGCGCTGTGTTTTCCCCACTCTCTCGCTCTCTCCTCGTGCTGCTGCTGCTCGGCGGCGTGCTGCTCTCGGCGCCGCGCTGTCCTGTGGCTTTAACAGATGACTGCTCGCTTGCTGCTCTGAAAGCACCACCGAGTATAAGAGTATGTTATCTTAACTGGGTGGTGTCCAGGCGAGCAGCCATCGACGGGATCCCCGTCACAACGTAAGATGATGTTTTATTCTTAGAAAAAGAGATCTTTTTTGTACAATTTTTGAAAAGTTATTTAAAACCTATCCTAAAATCTTCTTCCTATACGAACTTTCGAGCAAAATGATTAATTTGAAATATAATACTTTATGATTAATCTTCTCTATGTGTGACACATGTTATAATACGTAGAATACGCGAGAAATCTAATCTTATAAATAATATTCAAATCCTCTATGTTGTATAAATTGCAATGACACATGATTGTTCGTGCGATAATTCTGTTTAAAAATATAATGCTTCACTACTGTTTTAGAGTAAAAAGGACTCACGAGTGATTGCATTAAAGGGCTCTGTTTATAATATACTGTAGAGTAGAAAATGCGAGAAATCTGATATTATAAATAATATTATCCGAGTTGTCTATATTGTATGAGTTGTAGTGACACATTGTTATTCCAACGATAATTCTGTTAAAAAATATAACACTTCACTACTGTTTTGAAGGGAGAATGATTCACCAGAGATCGTATAGAAGGGTTTCATAGATCGCACATTCATTCATTTTTTTCTCGAATAGTCATCGAACTTCGATCGATGTAAAAGGATTGTGAAAGTTTTTCTGAAAGCTAGTGCGATATTATCACAATCTAATTCTGATTTACAAAGAATTCACAAGTGGATTGCTTTTACACAGAAAACTATAAAATTATTTAGAAACATTTTACATCTAAGAAATTTAAGTGTTCCTAAAAAATAAAAGTTTTTGTCTTCGATATCGTTACTGAAGGGAATTCAACAGCGTATGAAAAATTTTTTAAAAAGGGGTGAAGGTTTCAATCGTCAACGGGAAAAGCTGAGTGATCGAGTGAAGTGGCAAGTTCGATAGTGTATTTCGCGAGCGCATTAAATCTGGTGCTATAATAAATTTAAAAAATATAGATATTAAAGCTTTTATAAAAGATGCAGAGGTACTTTTCACACGTAAAATAAAATATATGTTACAAAAACCTAAGGCTCTGAAAGTATACACGGTTCTAGCTGCAGAGTTTTCAAACGACAAAGCCGATACACAGGAATTAGAAATAAAATATTTTAATACAAAAGCTGAAATTAGAATGGAACTTCAAATTTAAAAGAATGGTGGGAAAACAATTTACAAGATTTAATTCAGCGTGACATGGAAAAATTCCAAGAGAGATAATCAGGATGGACACTGCATTCTATTTTAAACATAATCATACTCGTGAATAAATACAAACCAATTCAATCGAGCGTTTTCTTTTATAAGAGAGATGTGTGATATTAACTTTAAGATTGTACATGTGTTTTTGCAAAATTTTGTTTATACTTTAAAACTTTTCATCCAAGTATACGTGTTGTCCTGATCGGCTTACGCCTTTATGTATACGTGCTTAGTAATCGCTATATTGTTTGTAAACAGCAAATTGTCACAAAGCGTGGCTATTGAAATTTTCGATTTAGCTGTATATTATTGTAGTTGCAACCGTTAGGGCATATTATGCCTAGCAAATCTCTTCGAAAATCTGGCGTCAAATGCCACAAAAAAACAGTTACTACAACATCTGGTTCTTTGCTGCATTGTCAAAATTGTTCAAGGACTTATCATAGTAATTGCGCCTCCGAGTTGGGATTTTTCCTTGAGAATACCGTACGCTGCTACGCTCTATCAGATATAGAAACGGAAGCTGAACACGATTCTACGAAGCTTGAATGTCTTAGATCATTAGGAGCTGAAAAGTTGTCGGTTAAAGCGTCTTCGCGATCTGCTATATATGACGCTACACGCAGATTGCAAAATCACTATAGGCGAGATGATCTAAGCCCCAATACAAATAGTAAGGACTCTATTACTGAATCGGATAGTGAGATCATTGAATTGGTTACAGAGAAACATAGTAGAATACACAGGAGCTTGCGGATATTCGTAGCAAAATTGATTCTCCCTGGCGCCGGCACTTATGACCAAGGGGAGTTTATGATCGCGGGCATTCCCATCGACGTACAAGAATCTCCACCTGATATTGAGTCTTGATGAATCTTCCCAATACGCTGACTATAGCAGTTTTAAATGTTCGCGAGATGCGCAAGCCTGTAGATACGAACGCTATGGATGTGGTGCAATCTTCTGAGGAGGCTTGCGACCGTTCAAATGTTTTCACCAGCAGTGCACGATGCGGTTCTCGCTAAAAAGGGCGTCCTCGCAAAATCAAAGGCCCAAAAATTATTCGAAATTGGCGGAGATGCATCAATATTTGTACGATTAATCTGGCCGAAACAGGTACACGAGCTATGGCTCAAAGCTCGTAGTGCTAAAGAGAGGCTTAATTATACTCGCGTTTTTGTTTACAACAATTCTGTTTTTCTTGTATCGACACAGGATAGTCAGCAGATCTTAATTGAGAGTCAGGAACAGCTAAACAGTCTCCAGGCTCTACCCACGCCTGAGGTAAAGAAAACTACGAGAAAGAAAGCGTGACCCCAGTGCAATTTTTTATATGAATACGCTCAGGTAGCTTCGGATCCAGCTACTTTTATCGAATGTTAATGATATTTCTTGCGAGTTTATAAATTCAGATTATACTAGGCCTGGTGATAATGCTTGTAAACCCGCGTGCTGTCAGAATTTTTTAATGTGTTTACAAAATTCTCGCTATTCTATACCAACACTATTATTACCGGGGATCTAGACACACGTATTATAGAACATTCCTTGGGGCCCTACACATCACGTCCGTGATTCACATACCTGGCTAGACATTGTTTTGCTCAACGACGAAGAGCTGTTAATTAAATTCGAAAAATCACCTGCACCCTTTATCTGCGGACATGACTCACTTATTGTCGATCTCAAACTGCGTAATAAAATGCTAGCCAAGGACCTTAGACGTTATAGAGATTTTCGGAAATTTGACTGCACGAAGTTTATAGATATGCTTAGCTTATGCCATCTTTCACTTAGTCCATCTCAAAATTGGAATTTTACGAGCTTTCGCAGCAATGTCCTTAGTATACTAGATAATTTGGCACCTTTACGGAAGAATTGCGAAGGGTTGCAAACGTCGAGACTTACTCTATCGCGTCGCGATAAGAAGAAATGATGAATCGCTCCTTAAAGAATATCGTCTTGCTCGTAAAAAACTCAAACTGAAGATTAAACTTGTACGCGAAAAATACATAACAGAGCAGCAGGCGCAGATGACCGATCAAGTAAAAAGATGGCATTTTCTAGCGCAGTTAGGCATAGTCAGGCAGCGAAAATCATCCCCCTTATACTTATTCGATCCGGGAATGCTAAATGCATTTTATGCATCCGTCGCTACGGTCCAACCTCTGTGTTCCAATATTGAGCTCCACGCATTTTCACAGCTCCCATTAAACTTCGATCGACCAGTTTTCAAGTTTGAGCCTTTAAATTTCTTCGAAGTTTATAATACTACACAAGGCCATCTTGAACGTATAAAGGGGCAAAGTACTGTTCATAACACGTGCATGGAAAGTATTAAAACCATACGCGTAACTCATTTCGTGAAGCAAAATTTATCATTTTGAGGCTTTTAAATATTTTCCTTCATGACTATATCTCAACAATTATTTTAAGTGTAAAAAGTATATTGTAAAATACTATTATACAAAAGTATTGTATACACCAGTTTTGTAAAACGGTTTAAACATTCATAATATAATTTTTCTTGTTTGTAAATATACGTAGTTGTTAATAAACTTCACTTTTTGTATCCTGTGCCTGACTACTGACTAGATGAAAAAAAATTCATATTATAACCGAATACATTTAAAAGCCGAATAAATAAATGAAAATTTATAGAATAGTATATATAATAGATTTCAAGATATCAAATGCGAAAATGGTGAAACTCACATCATTCTAAGAAATTTAGAAATTGAAACAATTTGTTGCATCCATGTAGAAAATTCAGAAAATAATTCAAGTTTCATAGATTTAAATCAATTGTTTTCAACAATTACAATAAACAAAATAACGACTCTGGGTAATGCCTCGAAGTTTAAACGCATCAAATTCTGAATGGACCGAAAAATCAACCCTTGCGTTTTCCCGGAATTTAATTGGATACCGCTCTCCCTTGCCCATGCAGCCATGTTATTTGCGTCTTCCGTAATGCGCGCGATATAGTTTGGCAGCTCCGCACGTTTGCATTGCAAGTAAATTTGGAAGTCGTCAGCGAAGTGTCAGCACGAGTTTGCACAGTAAGTCAACGAGTCTACGATGGAATTTATGAATATCAGGAACGCCACCGGTCCCGGGCTTGAGCCCTGCGGAACGCCGGACGTTAATTCAAGAAAATCGGTGGGCTTACCATTTAAATCTACTATGGCCTGAGATCGCTCTGACAAATATGAATGAAACCAGCGTATGGCCTTATCGGAGATATTTAGGTTCCTCATTCTTCTCAGTAAAACGGCATGACTTATGGAGTCAAATGTCTTTTTAAAATCGAACAGTAGTAGAACAGTCACTAAGCCCTTATCGATGCCACATCTGATATCCTCGGAAAGTTTCACAAGAGCAGATTGCCTGTAATAGCCCTTTCGAAAGCCCGACTGCACGTGAGTAAGCCAATCGTTTTCCTCAAGATAGTGCATTAGCTGAACTGTGATATGTGTGTCGAAAATTTTTGCGAAATGTGGTAAATTCGATATCGGTCGAGTATCCGATGGCAATGCTGGTTTCGCAATTTTATTGAACGGAATAACGAATGATCTCTTAAATTCATCGGCATAGATGCATGTACTCAATGACAGATTGAAAAATTCAGTCACCATTCCGATTACAATAGCAAGTACATTCGCAAAGTAAAATAATGGCAAGTCATTGCTACTTTGCCCCTTTATACGTTCAAGATGGCCTTGTGTAGTATTATAAACTTCGAAGAAATTTAAAGGCTCAAACTTGAAAACTGGTCGATCGAAGTTTAATGGGAGCTGTGAAAATGCGTGGAGCTCAATATTGGAACACAGAGGTTGGACCGTAGCGACGGATGCATAAAATGCATTTAGCATTCCCGGATCGAATAAGTATAAGGGGGATGATTTTCGCTGCCTGACTATGCCTAACTGCGCTAGAAAATGCCATCTTTTTACTTGATCGGTCATCTGCGCCTGCTGCTCTGTTATGTATTTTTCGCGTACAAGTTTAATCTTCAGTTTGAGTTTTTTACGAGCAAGACGATATTCTTTAAGGAGCGATTCATCATTTCTTCTTATCGCGACGCGATAGAGTAAGTCTCGACGTTTGCAACCCTTCGCAATTCTTCCGTAAAGGTGCCAAATTATCTAGTATACTAAGGACATTGCTGCGAAAGCTCGTAAAATTCCAATTTTGAGATGGACTAAGTGAAAGATGGCATGAGCTAAGCATATCTATAAACTTCGTGCAGTCAAATTTCCGCAAATCTCTATAACGTCTAAGGTCCTTGGCTAGCATTTTATTACGCAGTTTGAGATCGACAATAAGTGAGTCATGTCCGCAGATAAAGGGTGCAGGTGATTTTTCGAATTTAATTAACAGCTCTTCGTCGTTGAGCAAAACAATGTCTAGCCAGGTATGTGAATCACGGACGTGATGTGTAGGGCCCCAAGGAATGTTGTATAATACGTGTTTATCGATGAGCACTCTCAAATAATTTCCGTAATAATTTGATGAATCCAATAAGCTTGAGTTTAGATCCCCGGTAATAATAGTGTTGGTATAGAATGGCGAGAATTTTGTAAACACATTAAAAAATTCTGACAGCACGTGGCCCGACGGTCTACGGTATATTAGAGCTAGAAAAAAGCGCTCGCCATTTTCAATTAACAATTCTAAGAACATAAATTCCGTTTCATCAATTTTCGCAATTTTAGAACAGCAGAAGTACTTAATTTTAGTGCCATGTCTTACATAGCATGCAACACCTTCGCTTTGAACAAATGATCGTTTATCCGTATTATTGATTAGTTTAAAATCTTGGTTCAGACAGTCCCAGTGCTTTAAACGGAGACCTCGATCGTTGCAAACAATAAAATAATCTGAGATTTGCAGCATAGAATCAGTTTGATCAGAGGTCAGCCAAGCCACTTAGACTACGTCTAAGTAATAGCGAAGAGAGTTTACATTGGCGAAAGCTACTCTGTGAAAGGCGGGGGCCACGGGTTTATAAGCATTATCACCAGGCCTAGTATAATCTGAATTTACAAACTCGCAAGAAATATCATTAACATTCGATAAAGTAGCCGGTTCCGAAGATACCTGAGCGTATTCATATAAAAGCCTGGAGACTGTTTAGCTGTAACTGACTCTCAATTAAGATCTGCTGACTACCCTGTGTCGATACAAGAAAAACAGAATTGTTGTAAACAAAAACGCGAGTATAATTAAGCCTCTCTTTAGCACTACGAGCTTTGAGCCATAGCTCGTGTACCTGTTTCGGCCAGATTAACCGTACAAATATTGATGCATCTCCGCCAATTTCGAATAATTTTTGGGCCTTTGATTTTGCGGGGACGCCCTTTTTAGCGAGAACCGCATCGCGCACTGCTGGTGAAAACATTTGAACGGCTATGAAAAGTGTGTATATATATAAAATTTTTTTTCATGATATTGCGTATCATTTTCATAGTATCATTTTTCGTAATATTACGTTCTTTCCGAGCTAATCATCGATGAAAATCCAAATTTGAACAATAAAAAATGCGTCATTTTCATCGATTTTTAGCTCGGAAATAAAGCAATATTACGAAAAATAACAAGAATACTTTTTTTCATAGAATTGTTTTTCTATTTAATAGTATATTACGCACCTAGGTAGGAAATAACTTGGATAGTCCACATCTTGTGTAAATTGCCTCCCGAGCCGAAGGCGAGGGTGGTAAACACGAGATATGAGCTCTCCAAATTTATTCCCGTGGAGCGTATACTATTTTTCCTCACACTAGCGCCGAAAATACGCACTTCTCTCCAGGCGCTTGGGAGGGAATGTGAAACATTCGGTGCAGTGTGAGGAAAATATAATTTTTTTCTATCTGAAATCCAAAATTTCTGTTTTCAAAATTGATATTTTGATTTTTCAACTGATGTTAATCTTTGAGCCCACTCTGAAAGATTGCAGGAAATTTTGGACTATAAAAATGTTCTTTCATGGATTTTTTGGTTGCCCAACTCTGGATCGAAATCTCAGTTTCACTGATTTTAGAGTTTAAATTGCATATAAGGAAATGTATATATATATATATTGTAACGGGGTGAGCTGTACTGGTTGACAATCGCACAAAAGTTAAGCGACGTGGGGACTTGAACCCACGACCTCGAGATCTCCAGGCACGGGCTCTAACCACGGAGCCAGCGTCGCACTGCGAAACGCTAATATGCCGACTAGCTTAGACGTGCTCAGACACCGTCACACCCCCCACCTTAAACGCGACCAACTTCTTCAGAATTGGGAGCGCCACCACATTCGATAGTTGAAGTCGGCAGGTGAGCAGGTAAAGAAGGACCAGTATAGTTCAATCTCGTTATCTACTGAGCAATACCCCGTAATTCAAGCCATCTTTAGCCAATGGACAGTATTAGACATCAGAGAAAGAGAGAATACTCTCGAAAAGGAGAATCATTGGAGAAGAATCTTTCCGCCTGTGGATTTATTCATGTGGATTTATTAGTTGGGCGCCATGTAACGGGGTGAGCTGTACTCGTTGACAATCGCACAAAAGTTAAGCGACGTGGGGACTTGAACCCACAACCTCGAGATCTCAGACACCGCCACAATAAATAAATATATATATATATATATATATATATATATATATATATATAGTGACGGTTTACCGTCAGCGGAGGCTCGCCTGGACACCACCCGAGCCGGTAAAATAAATAGCAACGAGAACGTTACTTATACCTGGTGGTGTTTACAGGTACGAGCAAATCCAACAGCCAGGCAGTCAGCGAGTGAGAGAAAAAGAGAAGGAGAAACACGGCCAGCGCCGCGCGAACAGAAGAGAACAGCACACAGCGCTACAGAAGCCTGAGAGAGCGAGAGAGAGAGAGAGAGAGAACGGCACGCAGCGCCGCGCGAGTGAGCAAGAGAGAAGAAGAAGCGGCAGCAGCAGAGAGAGGGAGACACCGACCGACAGCGCGGAGAGCGAAGCCACGAGGCGTACGCGCGCAAGTGACCGCCGCCATGTTGGCTGGCGCAGCAAAGACGAATGAGAGCGAGTGAGAGCGGAATAGAAAGAGAAAGAGAATAGAGCAATGTAAGCAGAGAGAGTGGAGGCATGCTATGAGCCTTGTGTGTCATTGGCGAAGAGTGGAGGGCTGCGGCTCTGTCCACAACATGTGTGCGAGCGAGAAGTATTGTAGCGAGAAAACTATGGCAGAAATACCGAGCGAATGAATTGTACAGCCAGATACGACGACAGCCAGAGAAATTAAATTAATATATTTGAATTTCGCTCGCGACGACACATTAGTTAAGTGGGCGCTAGAGGGATATCTGCTATACAGTACTAATACGTGACATGACGTGATTAGACGGAGATAGATAGGAAATTACATGAGAGTAAGAGAGATAGAAAGAGACGCCGCGGCCGCAAAGACACGGAACGCAACAGGTAGTATCAGTATCCATTGGGCAGCAGAATCGACAGGACGTTCGCCAGCACTCTATTTTCCTCCGCAATCTTCTTCAGGAAAAGTCTCCAGGAGTTAACCTGTTGAGATCCGTTTTCAGAATAGTCTTTGCGCCGCGCGACTTTTCAGGGCACGAGATTACGCCGTACGAGAGGACGAGCTGTTGCCAGATTTTCGCCAGGTAGACAGAGTGAATTACTCAAGCGCGCACTTTCACTTAAGGCAGCCGGACATTACTGCCAGAGCGTGCCCGCCTATCCTTCTTCCAAGTATCCGCGGCCGAGAAAGTTAGTTCGCGTCACCGCTGAGCAGCCGGCGCATTGGACAGTGAACCGGGCGTCCAACACTCAATAAATATCGTATTAAATACGGTTCACTCAGCAGCCCGATAACAGGATGAGATAGCGTTGTGGAGCTCTCGACGGCATATCCGAGGGAGCACGAAACCACAACGTCACAATATATATATATATATTAGTTAACTTTATATACATTATTACTTAAAGACTTTAAATTAAATTTAAATACTCTTACCATTCCTAATGATTTTCGCCATGGTATTTATTTTAATTTTCTAATAATATAATTTGCACCCAATTTGTTATAATAACTATTAAATAGCACTTTATGTAAATCACAATTATATATAAAAACTTATAACAATTACAACAAATCTATGATGTTATGTGTGTACGATTTGATGTACTTCTAAACTTATTCTTAAGTAATGAATTTGTAGAGTATCCTAGCACTGTATAATAGTATATATGTGTGTGTCTAACATTTTCATTATTGTATTTGTATTAATATTTGGAGGAAATCGAGCGAGCAACACATAAGAGAATAAGACAAGAGGCTCATCTACAATAAGTATATCAACATTTTCAGATTGTGTAAACCTTCAACCTGAAACAGTTGTATAACATAAGCTGTGTAAAACATGTGTAATTAATACCCCCCCCCCCCAAAAAAAACCTTTTCAAGGTAAAAGGCTGGCAAGTATAAGGTCGTTTCTTCATGTAAAACTTGAAGATTAATTTTGCAACTCTTGATATCTCAATGTCACAAAAATTCTAAGTGTTTTCTCTATCTATACAGTTATTTTATTATATTAATCAAAGTTAATTTTTAAACTCTCGATATCCCTTATGTGGTGAAAATTCAGAGTGCTTATTCTAAAAGTCTATTTTCATTATGTAAATTAAAGTCAAACTTTCAATAATAATGTAAATAATATTCTAGCAGGTTTATTGTGTACGTTTATTACTTTTCCCTTAGTAAAGGTTGATAAGAAATGTGATTATAATGCAATGATTAAAAAGGTTTTTCTAATTAGTTCAACAAATAATTATGTTAATATATGTGTCTTCTTTTACCTCGTAAATGAGTGAATCACAGACACTGAAAGAACATGATGCTTATACATGAAGCTGAATACAATACAATTTTTATTTGAGGCTATCGTTCTCACAGTTTAACATAATATTATATTATACATAAATATTATATATAAACATATATTATAAGTATATTAAAAATTTTATGAGATTGTTGATTACACTGACATTTAGTAGTTCATCGATTATCTATGATAGGACGGGACGGCAAGTTTTTCCATAAAAAAAATTGCGTTCTACATGCTAGAATTTGTTACTGTTTTTTTTAAATGTGGGATCGATTTTTTGTATGAATTAAATCTTATATTTAATTGCAAATGATCGTCTTGGACATAGACTTTTCATGAAATAAGGATAGAAATTTACTGAATTACTAAGTAGAGTAGATTGTACATCCGCTCGTTGCTTCCATAAATAATCGAAAAAGTTTTCATAATGCGAAACAATCCTGTAATATATTATGGGCACATTTTTCATGTGATAATGTCATGTAAGAACATCATTCCTATATGTACACTCGGATACTATTGAACTTTGAATAATATCGAATTAGTGCTATGCTTTGCGCATGTTTGTCACCGGTCACGGAACGCTCTATTTACCGGAAGTACGGTGACCTAACCTCCCACACTAAATACGGCGTAAGAATGATCAGTCATTAAACGTCAGCTGGAATGCGCAGGACGTGGCGGCAATCGCAGTTATTCCCACAATTCTACCGACAGTATCTTTTCACAGGCTATCCACCTTTTCACATGTCACAATTTGGTCGAGTGTTTATAATGTATATTTATAATCCTTCTCCGATTTAAACAATTATTTATTTATATCAACTCAATTGCTTCTTATAACAAAAACTTGCCAATTTCTTTATTGATATCATAACTTTCTTTTGCTATATTAAAATTGAAATTTCTGTAAAATCGAAGGTATAGAGAAGAAACACTAAAGAAATGGTAGTCTGTCCAACAGATCCTTCAAGCAAAGATGTTTACGCATTCATATTGATATAGATAGATGAAAATTTCAAGTTATTCAGCTTCATGTATAAGCATCATGTTCTTTCAGTGTCTGTGATTCACTCATTTACGAGGTAAAAGAAGACACATATATTAACATAATTATTTGTTGAACTAATTAGAAATACCTTTTTAATCATTGCATTATAATCACATTTCTTATCAACCTTTACTAAGGGAAAAGTAATAAACGTACACAATAAACCTGCTAGAATATTATTTACATTATTATTGAAAGTTTGACTTTAATTTACATAATGAAAATAGACTTTTAGAATAAGCACTCTGAATTTTCACCACATAAGGGATATCGAGAGTTTAAAAATTAACTTTGATTAATATAATAAAATAACTGTATAGATAGAGAAAACACTTAGAATTTTTGTGACATTGAGATATCAAGAGTTGCAAAATTAATCTTCAAGTTTTACATGAAGAAACGACCTTATACTTGCCAGCCTTTTACCTTGAAAAGGTTTTTTTTGGGGGGGGGGGGGAGATTTCACTATTTTTAAAAAGTATGTAATACCTAAATTACAAAGAACAGTTAACATCAACTGAATAAGTTATAAATTTAAAAATTAATGAGTATATGCTCACTGAAGATGGCCGTGGCAGTGGTACTAGTATTTGTCACTAGCGCCCTAGTTTTAAAAGTGTGTGCGCGTGCTCAGTCTGTGGCTTCGGTAAGTCGCTCTGTAGTCCTGGGGTTATCGACGTTACGTCTGCTATACCGTCAGTGTTTAACCTCTCGCGTGATTAACTTTGTCGCTGCTAAAGTATTTTAAAATTGTTGCTACGGGATCGAAACTCGTACTCAGGAGCAACTGTGGATGGTCAGCTACTCCGAGGAGTGATTTCTTTTGGGCTTGTACACTGTGGTGATGGGAAACTTGTGCTTTCCCTTGGTCGATCATTGCTGTTTGGAATCAGATAAGTTATTTTTTTTTTATTTAAATTATTGAGACTTTTTGTTGATTTAAAGCACCGGTGCTTTGTTAAAAGAATTTGTCTTTTTGTTTTCAGGTCACTTGGTCAATGCTGCTTCGAAATTTGTGTATTACGTCTTAAGAAGATTTTGACGTCTCCCCTGGAATGGCATGCCAAAGCTAGTGCACAAGTTTTCGCTAAAGTTTTTTGTAGTGAGAAGTACAACAGTGTTGTAGAGTGTTTTAATAAACATATTTAATTAATTTACATGACTTGACTAGTGCTTTTGACTTTTTGTAGTTTTTAAATTATGTATATGTGTAAATAAGTGTAAATCACTATGGTGTTTTTCAATAATTATTGTGTGAATTTGTAGATCTCAAGTGTGATTTGTCGAGAACAAGCAAAAAATGGTATAGTTATTTTCACTTTTTTTCCTACACATAATAATTTAATAATAATTCACATGATAATATAATTCACATAATATAATGTTAAAGTGTTTTGTGTTGTTTGGCTCTGTTTCCCTGGATTTGAATGGACTTATTGGTGTATGTTTTGTAACGCTAGATTTTTCTCTATTTTATTTTGCGTTTACTTACCGGCCTCGCTCCGTGAATCTCCCGTAGATTCCCGGTAGGCGCCAGACGCTCCGCGCGAGCGTCAGAGTCTCGCGACTCTTTTACTCAAGATCCGAGGACGCGAGGCGGGTTTGCCGACTAACTCAGCCCCTATACGTTAGGAATATGGAGAGAGGGTGGTTCGGGCAGTGATAAACTCGCGGATTTGGCCAAACGTATACTTTATTACAATAACACAATTAAAACACTATCAGACTTCTTCGCGTTGCATACAATTCTACTCGAGACAGACAGATAACCCTTAACAGCTAAACAAGTCGCATAAGGTAGCCAAAGACATCCGGATCATCAAGATAACCATTTTCTCGCGCTGATTTCCTATAGCAATACCGCACGCGTATTCGAGACAGCCAAACCGCAAGATAACCTTACTCTCGCGCGTCTCAAGGTAATACACGCACTCGCAAGGTCCCACAGACCAACATTCACACGTAAAACTAAGGATCGCGCTCGTCACACGTAGCCGAGACGCGGTCCGCCTAATCTACGTCGGAGTCTCTGGCACGACAGCGTCCGACGGCTTACGACGTCCAGAGCCCTCCTTTCCACGACACGATTATCCCTACACGCGAGATACCCTTCGACACTTTCTACAGGTATCCCGATTTAACACTCGCGAAACTAATCACCTAATTAAGAGAGCCGAAGGTAACCGCTAGACAACCGTACGCACGCGAGGAATTCTCTAGCAAAAGGGGATCGCGCGCGAGAATACACGTGGAGCTGTACACTTCGCGAGGTAGACCACGAGATAGCTGACAAAACAAGCCACTGACCTTATCCTCGATGAAGGCAGGCAACCAGGAAACCCCAAGTCCTCCAAAGATAGCCAAAGATAACACACTGGTTAAAATATACTCGAAGTCCCTCGGAAAGCGCAGTTGAAGTTGAGTCCAGTCCGGAGCAGCTAGGGCAGGAGAGTGCCGGCTCGCTCGTTCGGCGCTCGCCTCGACGCTCTCCCGCTCCCGTGCCGCCGAGCCACGCGCCTTCTCATTGGCTGCGCGCCGCGGGCCGACGGCCCCGCGATCGCGCGCCGCGACTCGCTAAGACTGCTCGCTTCGACGCACGCCGCGCATGCGTACACGTAACTTCGCAGGCTCCTTCGTTGAGCCAGATAGCCGCGAGATTTGAATGCTCGAAAGACAACAGACAGCCAGCCTAGAGTATACGACATTACCATATCGCCGCTAATTAATTATTAAAACTATATTAACGCCGCTATAGAACGCCGCGGGACCCTCAACTAACTCCCAGAATAATTCTTGTCAGGCCTTTAACTTGAATTATTCCTGTTAGATGAGAACGCGTTCTCGCTGTAGTTTTTGTCCCAAAACGCCAGCACGAGTGAGCTGTCATCGCGCGGGTCTAGTGCACCTGACCTCACGTAGACAGACCTCGCCCAGCCTAGCACCTGCGAATTCTCGCCTTACGGTCGGACTAGGCCGTCACAGGCATCCTATTCTCGACTGGACTGCTTGTTGTTCCGCCGGCTTTGATCAGCTTCTCTCCTCGGATCCTTACTCCACCTCGTCATCTCCGGGGCTCGAAGCTCATCGCCGTATTCTTCGCCGCTCGTTGCTACTTCTCCGTCTCTCGCGTAAATCAAAGAAAACGCCAATTAGCACATGCTCTCATCATCATTCACTCTACCTTGAGACGCTCTGCCCCGCCGCTCCGAACCTCTTGTAACATGGCAAATTTGCCACGTTACAACTCTCCCTCCCCTGGGGAAAAGGAGCAAGCCAGCGGGTTGCTCCGTCAGCCCCGGTCCACCTCGCAGGACAGCGCGTCTCGCGGCGCACAGCTGCGGCTAGCTAGCCGACTTCACTCATACACGGACACAGACACAAAAGGAAAGAAAAAGGGAAGGGGTTTATTTTGAGGGGTTAAAACTTATTTAATCTATACTTAACTAAACTTAACCTAAGGGAAGGGCGCGAGGGAAGTAAGGAGACCGAATAAGTTCACTAGAGGAGAGATTTATTCTGCTAGGGGCTTATGCTAATAAAATTAAACGTTTTGGTTTAATGAAAGATATAAAAATATAAAATTTATTAAAAAAACTATTACTTATGGCACTTGACAAGATCTTACTTGCTAGAGATAACCTGGCACTAAATTTCTATTCTTAATTACTAAAGATATCCGTTTACGTACTGCCCTGTCGTTGAAATTTGAAAAATTAAAAAAAATGAATTTAAATGTAAAAATAAGATAACTTGATTTATAAAGATCTTTAAGAAAATAAAGATTTTAAAATTGACAAAAGATAGCCGTCAGATAACCCGCGTCCGCACTCCCGCTTTACCGCCTCGTCGGGTACAAGTAGCTGGGTTCCTCTGGGGTAAATTGCTGGAGTCGGTCCAGACCTTCTCTTGGAGGTAGCGGTTGGTCGCGCGGCACGTGTGCGCGAAGTCGCCGAATGTACGGCCCTTCTTGGAGCCAGGCTGGCGAGCAACGCGGACAATCCCTGACCGTAACGTTGCGTCGGCCACAGCGGTAGCAGAAGATCGTGGGGGGATGTCCGCACGCCCGGTAATGATGTGGGCAGCCGCAATTGAAGCAGCCGGGCAACTTCGGAAGCACTTCCACCCATCGGCCGTTGATCTGCATCCACCCTTCGTCCTGTGTGTTGTTGGGGTGGGGAACTGCATGAGGTTCAGCTTGCCGATGATTGCTCGGGGCTGGTTGACGTGCCGGTGAGTCACCTGTATCGTTTTCTCCGGTCGTGGTGGGGAGCTGTGGAGACTCCGGACGTTCCTGCCTCTCGGCTGCCAACTCTACCGACTGATCTTCGGTCTGCGTGCCGACGGTTGCCAGAACTGTCGTCCTGTTGGGAGCTTCCCTCGGTTCGGGCTCCGTTTGTGCGGACGTCGACGTGGTGACGGGTCTCCATTCGTCCGTCTGGGCCATCGTCTCGATCGTCGGGTTGAGAGCGTAGATTTTCATGCTCTTCGTCAGCGGTGGTGTCGGGCGCGCGACTTTTCCCAGGCAGAGCGATGATCCCAGGACGATGCATGGTCTCTTCCTGGTCTGCTCTTCCAGTCTTTCCTGGATTTCTTTGAACACGGCCAACATGCTGGGATTTTCTCGCAGGAAATCCGTGAACTGTTCCTCATGACCAAGAAGTGGTATGAGGGGATCGTCGGGCGACTGTGCTTCAATAAGCCGGCGAATGTCGTCGAGCAGGCTTTCTATGTCATCCTCTTTGTTGCCTTCATCGGAGTCCGTATCGGATGACTCCGCTCCTGAGCTGTGAGCATCGAAGTCACCTTCGACTCTGCCGCTCAGGCTCGGCTCTTCGTCTGCGTTTTCCGGTGTGACTACTACATAGTCTCCCGGAAACTCCCCTCCCCGTGGGGGAGAGCCTGACCCAGGCTCGGCCTGAAGCACCGGGGGAGTAGGTGACGGAATCGAAAGGACTTCAATGTCCGAATCCGAGAGGCTTTGGACATCGACGTCTGTTTCTGCGTCTTGGAGCAGACGTTCTTCTTCCTCCAACGTCGCATCGCGGCTCTTCGACATTGTATAAAAGATAACCTTCGAGCAGGGAACACGTACTTTAGTAACTATTTCTACAAACGTAATTTGGACCTTTAATGCAGTACTTACTTATTGTGCCAAAAGTTTTCAATAAAGGTAACCAGTGCCGTAACAAATATTCAAATAATTTGAATAGATAACCAGTTAGCCAGGAACACCTAGGGAGCGAGAGGATCTTTAGTTGTATATGGTTTTAGATCACACACATGCACTTTTGCAATCGTCTTATTATCTACTGAGACGAGTTCGTATACTAGTGGTGAGAGTATTTTCGCAATGGTGAAGGGTCCTTTGTACGGTTTCGCTAGCTTTGCGGTGAAGTTTTTTGTGGCATCGGACAAAATTCGATTTTTCATAATGACGGTATCACCGATTTTATATGTCACGTCGCGGTGTGCTTTATTAAAATGTTTCGCTTGTCGCTCGTGTGCTTTTTCCGTATTTTCTACGACCCAATCTCTAATTGCTTGTAATCTATATAATCTCTCTGACCATTGTATTACGTTGCCGGTGTCGATCTGTTCGGCCGTTTGCATTTCTTTTCTTAAACTGTGAATAGGCAGTGGTTCTCGTCCGAAGTTTAAGAATGCGGGGGTGACTTGAGTGGACGTGTGTTTTGCTGTGTTAAATGCAAAGCGGAAGTCGTATACGTGAAGATCCCAATCCCTATGGTCCTGCTCAATGAAAGCGCATATCATGGATTTTAAAACTCTATTTACTCTTTCAACTGGGTTTGCTTGTGGGTGATAGGGCGGTGTTGTTGAATGAGTAATATTTGCGTTTTTTAGATAATCTGTTAAGGTTTTATTAACGAATTCGGTGCCGTTGTCTGAAAGAAAAACTCTCGGTGTCCCCCAACGCGTAATTATTAGACTATGAATTGATGCTTTTATCGCGCTCCCTGTCGCGTCGCGGAGTGGTTGAATTTCGATCCACTTTGTAAATAAGTCTTGCATGACTAATAGGTAACGCATACCTTTTTTGCTTCGCGGGAATGGGCCCATTACATCAGCTGCGATTACGCACCATGGATATTCAATAATTCTTTGGCCTAATAAGCCTGGGGGCGCGAATTGTTCCGATTTTGTTTTCTGACAAATATCGCAGTGTTTAATGTAGTTCACTATGTCTTTGTACATTCCGGGCCAGTGGTATTGTTCTGCGATACGCGCGTGTGTTTTTTCAATACCTAAATGACCGCTTTGAGTGTTGTCATGCGCGTCGAATAACACACGATCTCGATCTTTCGCTTTTACGACTAGTTTCCATTGCGTGTCGTCTTGTTTGACCGAATCTGTTAACGTGTTATCCGTTTTGTGATAGAGTATATTATTGGCCGTATGCCAATTGTGAAACTTTTTTGGGTTTTTGCGAATGTCTTTAATTCGTTGGTTATACCAATCGTCGTTAGCGTCTTGTAAAGAGTTAAGCTCTTCCGACGCGTTTTCGAACATGCGCGACAACGCATCCGGTACATGGTGCATTGCGCCTTTTCTATGAATAATATCGACATCAAAAGCTGTTAAGTACATCGACCAACGTGCTAATCTACCAACCGGTTTTTTCAGTGTTTTTAACCATTGTAAACTACTGTGATCGGTAATAATTTGAAAATGAGTGCCTTCTACGTAACCTCGAAATTTTTCGATAGCCCAGATAACCGCTAAACATTCCAATTCCGTCGTAGTGTAATTTTTCTCCGCGTCCGTTATTATGCGGCTTGCGTATGCGATTACTTTTTCATTATCGTCAATGTTTTGCGTCAATACGCTTCCGAGACCTGTGGTGCTCGCATCTACTTGGATTGTGAATTGTTTTGTAAAATCCGGACGCGATAATATTGGGGCGTTCGTTAATTTTTGTTTAACTAGTTCGAACGCTGATTGTTGTGCGTGTTGCCATTCCCACTTATATTTCTCTTTTAATAAGCGCGATATGGGTTCCATCAATGACGCGAAATGTTCAATGAATCTACGGTACCAAGAAGTCATTCCGATGAACCTTCTAACTTGACGCAACGTTTTCGGCGCTGGATAGTCTCTAATCGGCGCGATTTTGTCTTCGTCAATTTGTAGACCATCGCGGTTAACGATGTACCCGAGATATCTTACTTCCGCGACACAGAATTTACTTTTATTTTCGTTGATATATAAATTTGCGTCTTTTAATTTTTCAAATACAATATTTAGATATTTAATATGGTCTTCAAATGTGGTCGTTACGATTATTAAGTCATCGATGTACGCGTAAACGTGTGGTTGAAGTTCCGGGCCTATTAAGGAGTCAACTAGGCGTTGGAAAATTCCAGGCGAGTTTGTCATGCCGTAAGGTAACCTTTTGAATTGGAACAGTCCTTTTCCGGGTACCGCAAATGCTGTGATTTCTTTACTATTCTTTTCGAGAGGAATTTGTAAAAACGCTTGACTGAGGTCGATTGTAGATATATATCGTGCAATGCGCAACTTATCTAGAATAGAGCTCATAAGCGGTAGCGGATACGCGTCCTTTTTAACTATTGCGTTAATTTTACGTAAATCTAGGCAGAATCTGCGTGATCCATTAGGTTTGCGCACCATGTGTACTGGGGAAGACCAGTCACTATTTGATTTTTCAATGATGTCATCGCGCAGCATTTTGTCGACTTCCTCGAAAAGGATTGTTTCAATCGCTTGCGAAATTGGATAAGGGCGTTGTTTAATCGGCGGGTGATTTCCGACATCGATTTTCGCTTCGATTAAGTTGGTCTTTCCGAGTTTACCTGTTATTTCGGGTAATTTGTCGTCAAGGAAACGCTTTAAGTTGTCCTCTTGCGATTGCGTTAGTTCGCTTAAGCCGTTACATGTGTCGCAATTGTTTTTGTTATTACGAATTTTTGTAACTGTGTTTTCGAATGTAAAACGCTCGTGGGGGTGTGAAGCGAGAATGTACGTGAGATTTTTGAAATCAATTATTAATCCAAAAGCTTGCAATGCATCTAAGCCTAGTATGCAGTCTTGCTCTAGGCAGTTTAAAACTCTTGTTTGTATATAATGTGTTTTATTTCTGATTGTTATTGGAAATTCAATTATCTCACGAATTTCTTCGATATGGCCTAAGGGTGTTTTTACTTGGCCTGTAATATTGGAGTTGATTGATAGGTTCGCTCGTTTAGCTAAATTTCGAATTTTTGTATTAATAAACGTTTTACTAGCCCCGCTGTCTACTAGCGCGTTGTAAGTATTATTGAGTATCTTAATGTTTGTGTACAATAATTGCGATTTCTCTGTCGGTGTCGAGTAAAGTTTGTCATTTATACTATTTTCCGTTAAAAGTTCGTCTCTCATTGAATACAGATAATTGTTATTGTAGATATCCATTGGGATTGTCTCTTTAATATTATTAATATCTTGTAAATAATCGGCGAAAGTTGAATTTTCTAACGCGTGTAAGACATTTGTCGATGATACTGAGACTTCGCGGTTGTTTTTGGGTGAGGTAGCCGTTATCGTTGATTGTGTAAGTATCGCTGTTCTATCCGAATTGTTCTTATTTATCTGTATTTTACGCGTGTTGAGGCATCCAGGTAAGTCAAAGGTAGCTTGTATGTCGTTCTCGTTTTCTCCTACTAGATAGCCTTTGTACACGGAAGTTATGTCATCTGAATCTACGTTGTTATGTATGTTTTCTTCTTTAATCGCGTAGATAGCCTCCGTTTCGCTTAATACAGTGTTTTGTATTTTAATTTTTGAGACCTCCGAATTTTTTGGAGTCGCGTCGGCCTCTTCCGGCGACTTCAGTTTTCGTTTTTTGAACATTCGGGGCAGTTAGTTTTTAGATATCCGACTAAACCGCATCCTTGACAAAAAATACCTGGTGGATTACACGTAGGGCAGTATGTCGTTCTCACACCGACTTTGCCGCATTTAAAACATACTATTCGCTTTGGGCTTTCGCAAAACCTTGAAAAATGTCCTGTTTGTCCGCAGTTATAACATTGTGAATTTTGTTGTTGTGTGCGCGTGTTACTGGATTGTTGTATATTGCCAGAGGGGCTTTGTGTATTCGCGATGCTCTGATTATTATTGTGTATATTGCGTCTATCTCGACGATAATTTAAGTTATTTAATTCTTCTTCATCAAAGATATCCTCCGGGTCACTGTGAAGTTTTTCGATATGTTGTTCATTTTCGTCAATAATTTGTAAATTCGCGAGATTTTGTCTTACTACCCGAGTGGGCTTAACTTCGCGATATGCTAAATCCGGTAAAAGAGAGTCTTCCGCGCTAGGCGGTGGCCTGTAAGTGCGGGCAATTATTAAGCTTTTTTCTTTACGTACAGCGATTATTTCTAATTCCCTGAAGGTTAATATATCTGACTTATCGATACGAATTTGTAGTTTCGGTAACATATTTCTTAGTGCTAAATCAATTTCGCGTTCTGCTCCCAAGGGGGGAACCATTCGATCAAACATAGCTTTTATAAATGTTAGATAATCAGCTACCGGTTCACGCTCGCCTTGCGTTCGGCGTCGAGCATTTTCCAAGAGCGCGAACTGGAAGTCAGCGTCTGAGAAGCGCGCGCGCCACGCTTCCTCGAACTGTTCGAAATTATACCATTCGTATGAGCTGCTCCTATACCATTGCAAAGCAACTCCTTGGAGAAAAAATGGCATAATTCCGAAGAGATCGTTGTCTGAAACGTGCATAATTGTTCGGGCTTCCCTCAATCGCGTCAGAAATTCTTCGCTATCTTCATCGCGTTTACCCGAGAATTTTAAATTCCATTTACGAATAAAATCAAAAGCATTTATTGGTGTCGGTATTGGTCGTCTGTCTATATGTGTTGCTTGTCGATCATTATTATTGCTGTGCCTATTCGGCCTATTTTCGTTTGCAAGATTTTCGAGCAGTACTTGGTCGGATTCGAATTGTACATGCTGTCTATTTCTTAAGTTTCCTCGATCACGTGGTCTGCTTCTTTCGGGATCGTTTATTTGATAATTATTATTTGCTATGAATTCATTAAATTGATTTTGATTAACCGGTTCGTTGTGTAGATATCCGTCATTATTTCTCGTAGTTTGTGTGCGATTTGCGGGGTTTGGTGTAGATGCGCTTATACGGGTGTTAGGCAGCCTGTCGTCGTTATTTTGCCGCTCATTATGTGTAGATAGCCCGTTTGAATTTTGCGACGTATAGTTATTCTGTGTTACAGTTAGAGGTAGCCTTGGTGAGTTGTCCGGGAAATGTGCATTTTCGCGTTCATTGTTTGAAGATAACCTTTCACGGGGCGTTGGAAAATTAAGAGATACCCGCGAGAGATAATCCGCGTTGGAAAGATAACCTGAGTCAGTTTGACTAAACGTTAAACGTCTATTTGATTCGACTGGTTGTAGAGATGAGCGTCGAGAATTTTGTGTTCTCGGTACTGTGCCTGTCGACGCTTGCGGTCGATCGGTTGTCAAACTGGGAATAGTATTAACTGGGCTGGACGTACGCAGTGTTGTTACGATTGCTTCGGTAGAGTGCAATCGTTGAATCGCGTTTCTTAATTCTTCGCACGTTGGAGGTTGATAAGGGGGCGGAGGGTCATTATTAGTATGCGCTATTGCTGGCGGAGGCGGAGGCGGTGGCGGCGGCTGTGACGCTGACGCCGACTCTATAATGCCTCTCTCTACGTATATCGCATCTGCTAGCCTGCGCTGTAAGTTCGCTGGATTGCCCTGCGCGTTTAAATTTCTGTTTACTAGCTCGGCACGAAGATCGTCTTCGTTCAGAGCCAGCACCCAGTCGTTTATTGACGCCTCGCTTACCATTCCAGCGAGTCGTATTTATTAGGAGCGTTAAAATAATATGCGCAGCGGGCGATTTTACTCGCCGTGAAGGACTTCAGTTCGCGTCGTAACAAAATTGTTTTGTTATGGAGGTCTAGGCGCGCAGATGTTTGTAAACGTTTTTCTTTTTTTTTTTTTTTTGGGTATGGGGCGCTCTCACCACTTAAAGTATACGATGTCGTGCGCAGCTCCACGGTTTATGAAAAGGTGACCGTTCTGTTTATTTGTCGGTCGTTTCTATATTGGAGACGAGTTCCGAGGGGTCCTATCGGTGTTTACTATCTCGGTATCGGTCCTAAGTTAAGTGCGCATATTACTTTTGATTTATTACTTTACGACTTTGTCGTCGCACGACTATAAGTTCGCCGGGCGCTTTGTTGACGTTCGACTCGAGCGCACGTGTTGGGACGCCGAGTGTATCGGGGCGCACTGTTGTCGACCGGCTCGGGCGCACGTGTCGAGTTGTGTTGACCGCGCGCGCTCGGCAACTGCCCGCTTGCAGTGTTTATGTCGAGGGATTAGTGTTACTGCTATAGCTTCGGTTTCGACGAATTTTTCCGAGAGCTATTTGTAAGTATATGGCTTTGTTCTAGCGCCGAATGTTGTCGCCTGCCTCGACTCTTATTCTCAGGAATTTTCGAGTCGGGACTTCGCGTGTACGCGTTCGGAGAATGTATTTTTCATGCGTATATAAATACTAAAGGTATTTATTACGACTCGACGCGTATTTTTCTAAGTTACGTACTAAATGTAATGTGTTGTTGCAGATATCCGTTCGCCTAAAAATTCTAACTATCGTTAATAACCTATTATACTTAAACTTTTGTATAATTATTATAGGCATAGTACAGATAATCGCGCATTATTGTTAATCACGAGGGTCCTATATGTTTATTGAGATAATTATAGATATCCAAATTTTGAGATATTAGATAGCCGGTATTATTTACTACGCTACTAACTTGTATCCTAATTCTACCTATTGTAGCACAATTCTACTTCTAATTAGTTCATTCATTTCCGCGATAACTCATTCATACACTTGAGACGACGATAGTTAACGAACGCGTTGTAACTCACTGCAAGATCTCACGTAGTTGGGCGCCAGTTGTAACGCTAGATTTTTCTCTATTTTATTTTGCGTTTACTTACCGGCCTCGCTCCGTGAATCTCCCGTAGATTCCCGGTAGGCGCCAGACGCTCCGCGCGAGCGTCAGAGTCTCGCGACTCTTTTACTCAAGATCCGAGGACGCGAGGCGGGTTTGCCGACTAACTCAGCCCCTATACGTTAGGAATATGGAGAGAGGGTGGTTCGGGCAGTGATAAACTCGCGGATTTGGCCAAACGTATACTTTATTACAATAACACAATTAAAACACTATCAGACTTCTTCGCGTTGCATACAATTCTACTCGAGACAGACAGATAACCCTTAACAGCTAAACAAGTCGCATAAGGTAGCCAAAGACATCCGGATCATCAAGATAACCATTTTCTCGCGCTGATTTCCTATAGCAATACCGCACGCGTATTCGAGACAGCCAAACCGCAAGATAACCTTACTCTCGCGCGTCTCAAGGTAATACACGCACTCGCAAGGTCCCACAGACCAACATTCACACGTAAAACTAAGGATCGCGCTCGTCACACGTAGCCGAGACGCGGTCCGCCTAATCTACGTCGGAGTCTCTGGCACGACAGCGTCCGACGGCTTACGACGTCCAGAGCCCTCCTTTCCACGACACGATTATCCCTACACGCGAGATACCCTTCGACACTTTCTACAGGTATCCCGATTTAACACTCGCGAAACTAATCACCTAATTAAGAGAGCCGAAGGTAACCGCTAGACAACCGTACGCACGCGAGGAATTCTCTAGCAAAAGGGGATCGCGCGCGAGAATACACGTGGAGCTGTACACTTCGCGAGGTAGACCACGAGATAGCTGACAAAACAAGCCACTGACCTTATCCTCGATGAAGGCAGGCAACCAGGAAACCCCAAGTCCTCCAAAGATAGCCAAAGATAACACACTGGTTAAAATATACTCGAAGTCCCTCGGAAAGCGCAGTTGAAGTTGAGTCCAGTCCGGAGCAGCTAGGGCAGGAGAGTGCCGGCTCGCTCGTTCGGCGCTCGCCTCGACGCTCTCCCGCTCCCGTGCCGCCGAGCCACGCGCCTTCTCATTGGCTGCGCGCCGCGGGCCGACGGCCCCGCGATCGCGCGCCGCGACTCGCTAAGACTGCTCGCTTCGACGCACGCCGCGCATGCGTACACGTAACTTCGCAGGCTCCTTCGTTGAGCCAGATAGCCGCGAGATTTGAATGCTCGAAAGACAACAGACAGCCAGCCTAGAGTATACGACATTACCATATCGCCGCTAATTAATTATTAAAACTATATTAACGCCGCTATAGAACGCCGCGGGACCCTCAACTAACTCCCAGAATAATTCTTGTCAGGCCTTTAACTTGAATTATTCCTGTTAGATGAGAACGCGTTCTCGCTGTAGTTTTTGTCCCAAAACGCCAGCACGAGTGAGCTGTCATCGCGCGGGTCTAGTGCACCTGACCTCACGTAGACAGACCTCGCCCAGCCTAGCACCTGCGAACTCTCGCCTTACGGTCGGACTAGGCCGTCACAGGCATCCTATTCTCGACTGGACTGCTTGTTGTTCCGCCGGCTTTGATCAGCTTCTCTCCTCGGATCCTTACTCCACCTCGTCATCTCCGGGGCTCGAAGCTCATCGCCGTATTCTTCGCCGCTCGTTGCTACTTCTCCGTCTCTCGCGTAAATCAAAGAAAACGCCAATTAGCACATGCTCTCATCATCATTCACTCTACCTTGAGACGCTCTGCCCCGCCGCTCCGAACCTCTTGTAACATGGCAAATTTGCCACGTTACAGTTTATGTCAGACCTATCTGATTGAGTTCGTCTTTTGGAGCAAAGGCCGTCTCTTTCAGATTGCTCTTCCTGGGTTTGACTAAGTTTTGATGTGTAAATAGTGGGTCTCAATAATTGTACACATTGAATTTAGTTTGTGTGTTGGCTTAAGGGGTTATGCCTGAGTTAAACCTGAAAAAAACAATTTATCAATTAATAGGTAATTAAAAATTATTTATAATGAATATAAAAAAAATTTTGTTTCCTACTGAAAATATACATATTAATAGTAAATTTCAATATTTTTAAAAAATTATTTATGCATACTTACTATGTAAATAGTTCCATGTATGCAGTACTAAATTTCTGCATATTTTTTCCTTTGCCGCATGAATTTTCAAGTTCTGGTTGATGAATTATTTCCAAACTGGATGGAAAATCTTCTAAATTGCCTTCTCCTCAGCTTGAACGCAGGAAATTACTGAAAAATAAAAATTTTTAATTTTAGCAACGTATAAGTTATAATATATGTAATTATAGTGAATGTTACGTATGTTTAGATACATAACATTCACTTTTGACTTATCTTTGCAAATTCTGTTCCGTTCAAGCAGTGAAGAAAGGCCTCCTGGAGTTCTCCAAAAAATTTCAGGTTGATTGGTCCATTGGTTCTTGAGAAATCATGCGGTAACTGACCTAAGATGAGAAAAATTCAAAACTTGAGAAAAAAGCATTTAAAGTTTAACTTGACATTTAATGATATAAAATATACTTACAATTTTTCTTCACACCTGGACCTTATTTAAGTCAAAGATATACGTATCCTGGTCATCTTTGTCAAGTTTGAGGGTAATCCAAAAATTTTATTCGTGTCCAGTCCTCTGAAATGAAACAAAATGAAAAATCATTAAAAAAAGGTAATTTTTCTAAATTTGAAACATTTTTATAATTAAGCTATAAAAATGCTTTTATTGTAAATAAATAAGTTTCTATACTTACATGTGATGAACAGAAGAGTAGAACTATCATCATCATATCAAGTTCATGTAGTTGAGAGGTTAGAGAAAATAGTCCATCAGGTGAGCTAAGGAGGCAGAAAGCAAGCAGACAGCTCCAATCAGCTGTTTAGCTTGCTCTCTGACCTACTTTTCAGCTAGACTGTTTTCTACAGAGCTGATGCTGTGACATGTGTGATGTGTGTGTGAAAAGTGTTTAATGAAAAAAATTTAAAAAAAAAGGAAAACAAAAGTGAAAAAAAACAGAAAAAAATTGTGAATGTGTTTCAGTGTTTTTTAGTGTTTGTGTTGTAAATTATGTTGTTTGTTTACAAGTGAGGTTGTGTATGGTGTATAAGTATTTGGTTATGTGTGTAATGTGTGTATGTGTGTTTAATAAGCACCAGCTCTGTAGAAGTCATCATCCTGATGACTTCTCTTTCTTTTGGCTCGTCGTGCTTCAAGTGTTGAGTGTAGTCATAAGCGTTACTTTGTTTTCCAACTTTTCTGCTGGAGTCGATGAAAGCAACTGCGTTACATGATGTACAGGTGATGGATAGCTTGCTACCAAGACCTCGTACATCAACTTCATCAAATTTGATGCATCCGCCACAAGCTTTACAAGACAGAAACTCCTGTAATCCTGGCAGAAGCAAAGAAATGTCAAAGATTCTATTCTGAATTCCACTCGGTTCTACATAAATTGATTTTAATTTTTGTCTAGACCTAGACACAGGAATTTCTGGCGGTACTGATGTTGAGGTACCTGGTAAAGCTTGCGCAGCAGATCTTGAACTCCATTCCCTGGACGTTGAAGGAACTGTATCAGGCGTAGGTGATGCTGAAGTGATTGGTGTTGCTCGTTCTTGTTGTATAGATGTTGATGCTGATGCTGGTGCTGGTGCTGTTGTCGAAACTTCCCATTGCTGTTTTTGATGAAAAATCTTGGGTCTTCTCTTTCTTCTTCCAAATCTTCTTTTTCTGTCAGATGATCCTGAAACTCTATATCTTGAGTCTGGACTCATCTTGATCACAAATCACTCTCACTTACTCTACTTTTTAACCACAAATGCTATCAATATTATAAAATAAATTATTTAATAATATTGAGCAATGCAGAATAAAAGTTGATATGAAAATTCAAAGCAAGTGTTTTTGCGCTCTTGAATTCTCAATCATACGGTAAAACAGGTTACTAGATGAATAGCCTTTTCGAAAGAATATCGCGCGGCCCCGTCGGTAAGCGCCAAATTCAAAATTCGTTTTTTGCATAATTTTATTCATTGACGAATATTTGCGTCTAATTAATTTTTTATAAAGCATAATAAATAATCAAATGCTTTTTTAAAAATAAATTATTAATTTAAATAAACAAAAAAGAGGAAAATGTGGAAATAAGCAATTTGCAAATTTTTAATATTGCATAATTTTGCTCATTTTATTAATATCTTTTAACGGATTTTAATTGCATAATAGATATTTTTATTGTATTTTACATACAAATATTATGCATGTGAAGCATTAAAAGCTCGAAAAATAATCATGTTCAGTAACACAGCACTGACAAATAAAAACGCGAAAATTACGATTTTTTAAAAATAAGCTATTCGCACGCCTTCAGTTTTTGGTCTGTAGCTTTCTACCCAATTTTTTTTGGGCAAAAGGGACTTCAGCATCGTATTCTACAGACAATTTCCTATGAAAAAAGTCAATAAAAAAAAAATCGATTTTTTGACGACTTTAACTCAGGCATAACCCCTTAATTATTTGTTTTATTGCCTATGGAATTGATAATGACTTTTGCCGACCAAGTTTTGTTTGTGCATGAATAGAGGAATACTTATGAACTCAGTGCTTCGTGCAAGTGCGTTGCTTTAATTTTTTTAAATTATAGTTTGAAAGTTTTATTTGTGGGTCCAATATGGGATATTAATAATGCTTTTGGGGTGCCTGTCTATTAAGTTAACTATTTGCTTGTTTTGTTATTTGACAGACTCCTATGCTAAACTACTCTGTGGTACGTTAAACTATTTATATTGAGTTTGGGGTATGTGAAAAAGGCGTTGGAAGTGCAAACTGTGAATCTTTCAACGTCTTTTATCTTGGTACACTGTGTTGAATTACGTTCAATGTTTGCTATTATTATTTACACTCTGTATTATAGCTGACAACCTAATTTACTTTCATCGTTAAATATTTATTCATCACAGCCATAAAATTTATATATACTGAATTTACTGCTAAACCATAATATCAAAGAAAGTATAAAATATATATATAATATCAACTTCCATTTGGTCCCATTAAAAATGGAATAAATATCGGCAAAAAATACATGTTTACAAAGACCAGAGCTTATATATAATAACTACTATATTAAGGTACTAAAAAATGTATGTAAAATATCCATAGATTTTAATCACTACTATAATAATGACTACATATAGAAATGAGAGCGAAGAATATAATTGAAATAAGTAAGCTACATTTTGAATATTTCGGTCTTCGCCTGATTTAAAATCTGTTATAGCTATAAAAGCTTGTTTAAACATGCTAAAACAATACAATTGAGTTTATCTAAGAACTTATAGTTTTGATTTTTATAGTTATGCACCTGACAATTTAGACCCTAAAGCCATGAAATCGATGGAGTAAGTATATAATATACACATGATGATTATTGTATAAAACATTACTGTTGCATCAAGCAAGAATATTCTCTATTATGTAAACTGAATAATCTCTAAAATCCAACAAAATAAAACACTTTCACTAGCTATTCATAAGAATCCCTTTCGACGAACAGCCTGAGAGTCTACCTCTCAGGAGACGATAGGAAAAGTTATGAACTATTCATATACACTTAAACAACTTAGAAACTTTCATGCATGAGCGATGCATATTCTTGACACTTCACTAGCTTCTCATAATAGAAAATAATTTTTTCCTTATATAAACTGAATATTCTCTGAACTAAGAAAATAAAACACTTTTACTATCTATTCATAAGAATTCTTTTCGACGTACAACCTCAGAGTCTATCTCCCAGGAGACTATAGGAAAAGTTAACGTAAGCACTTTCACAATTGTAGAAACTTTCTTGCGTGGAAGGTTGAATATAATCGTAACACTCAACCAACTTGTCACATTACAAGAAAATTATATAAACAGGAAATTCTGTATAAATTTTCTTTGATTCTTGAACGATGAAAATACAACACTTTTACTAGCTTCTCATCAGGATCCTTTTCGACATACAGCCTGAGAGTCTACCTCCCAGGAGACGATAGGAAAAGTTATGAATTATTCATATACACTTAAACAACTTAGAAACTTTCATGCATGAGCGATGCATATTCTTGACACTTCACTAGCTTCTCACAATACAAGACAATTTTTTCCTTATACTGAATATTCTCTATGTTGAAACTTTCTTCGATTCTTGAACCAAGAAAATAAAACACACTAGCTATTTGTAAGGATCTCTTTCGATATATAGCCTGAGAGTCTATCTCCCAGGAGACGATAGGAAAATTTAATAATTGTTCATAAGCACTTCCACAATTGTAGAAACTTTCTTGCGTGGAAGATTGAATATAATAATAAAAAACTTACACTTCTGCTAGACAGGTATAAACTGAAGAAAATATACTTTTTTCACAATGCTGCAGATCTCAATATCAGACCTTCTTCAATAAAAATTCTCTTGTCACAATTACTTCATTTATATATAAACTGACAGCTTCATAACCTCATAATCTGAAAAATAACAGAGAATATTTAAACAAAGAATCAGTTCACAAATTCTTTATTTATATTGAAAATCTATGAAAAATAAAACTAAATACTTATCTAATTATATAAACTATTAGTTGATGATTGCTTCTGATTGCATAGAAAATCGACTTTGCTAAATACTTTTGCAACTTTTGCAACATACAATTGAAGGAGGCTGAATCCCTACCAGCAAAACCTGAAGAATTTAGCTGAATTCATAAATTGTATGGCCAGGTCCAATGTAGAAGAAATACGCTCGGACCTGGCCAAGCAAAGAACACAAGAAGTGTTTCACGGAGAAGATGCTCCAGAAGGAGAGGATCCTCCACAAGGAGTGAACTAGTTTCTCACAGAAATCTCTTTCCTTGCATAACCTAACAATTCTTCATCATCCCAATGGAACATCTGAAAAAATATTTAAAACATTTAAACAAAGAATCGGTTCACACAATCCTTATTTATATTGCATCTATAAAAACTGAATACTTATCTATAATTAGATCCTGTTAGTCATGGTTAAGATCAAGTTGTATTATCACTTATTATTTACGAAACTATATTCTTTAAAAAATACATAAAACTTATAACAAAGTTTTTTATTATAATATATAAAAATAAAACCGTTAATTATTAAAATATTCATGTTGCTGATATCAAGTAAAAATAAGTTTCGCAAAAGAAATACTGTTTTATATATAAATACCGTCTGCATAAAACATACTGCGTGTATAAGTACATAAATATATATATCTATACGCATGATGATCTATATACGTCACAGGAAGTACGTATACGTATACGTAGAGTCTACGTCACCGGCATCACATTAATTGTTCAGTTTTCTCTCGTGAAGAGAAATGAGGGGTCCGAATTTTCACTTCACAATAACTCTTGAAAAGAAGCAATTTCACAAAATATGACCCTGATGTGATTTTGTTAGTTTTTCCGCAAGCTTTCATTTAAGTGCTCATATGTGAAAAACAAAGCTGTCGATGTCAAGAAAACTGAACCACAAGAATCCAACAGGACAAATTAGACGTATATAGGGTCTGGCGTACGTACTGTTAGCACCTTATACTTGCCATCGAGGCGCTACCGCGCCCCTTGATAGCACAAACTTGAATGAAATTCAAATTCGTTCATTTATCATTTGAAAACATTTTTGTAAGTAAATATTTTGTTAACATGCATCCGTGACAAATAAACAAAGTGATGTAAATTGAATGCCCCCCCCCCCCCCAACAAAACTTTTCAAGGTAAAAGGCTGGCAAGTATAAGATTGTTTCTTCCTGTAAAAATTAAAAATTAATTTTACAACTCTTGATAGTATTGATAATCTTAATGTAACAAAAATTTGAACTCTTGATAACACTTATGCAGACAAAACCAAGCTCTCATTAACACTCATACTGAAAAAAAAAAAATTCTAAGAGCTTACTCTAAAATTAAACTTTAATTTTCGAACTTCGACAACTCCAATGTGGCCGAAATTATATGTGCTTTATCCTATACAGTTATTAAATTAAGTAAATTAAAGATCTTGATAACAATTATTTAGACAAAATACTAGCAGCTTCACTGCATGCTGTTAAGAGGTGTTGATAATAAAGTCATCAGATCAACAAATAATATATCTTCTTTCCCCTTGTGAATAAGTGATTGAAACAAAAACACTGGAAGAATATATGATGCTTATAGATCAAGTTCGAAGAAAATAATTATTTTAGAACGCATGTCTTCGAACCTCGTAAATGATGCTTATACCTTAAGCTAAATAATCCGAAACTCTCATGGATGAAAATATGAACGTGTAATCCTAACACTTAACCAACTTGTCACATCACAAGAAAATTATATAAACTGGAAATTCTGTATAAATTTTCTTTGATTCTTGGATGATGAAAATACAACACTTTCACTAGCTTCTCATCAGGATCCCTTTCGACGAATAGCCTGAGAGTCTACCTCCCAGGAGACGATAGAAAAAATTACACATCCACTTCAAGAATGTAGAAACTTGATTGAAAGGTGAACCCAGGAGACGATAGAAAAAGTTACATATTCACTTCAACAACGTAAACTTTCTTGAAAGATGAATTCTTAACACTTTACTAGCTGCCAGATCACAGAATAGTTATTTTTTTATATAATCTAATAGTAAAAAAACCTGAAAAATAAAAGGATATATTTTAACAAAGAATCAGTTCATGAATCTTTCATGTATTGTATATTTAAAAAAAAAGCACAACTAAATACTTATCTAATTTGAGGCTATTAGTCTTATTTGTGAAAATTTTTCATAATTATATCTGTCAGTTTTTAAATATTTCATCAAACCCAGCTTTATAAATTGCATATTATGTTGAAAATAAAATCACTTTGGTACTTTATTTTGTACAATACTTATTTTTCTTTAACACTGCATATGTGTTATTATATTCAAAAATAAAAAAATGTGAATACACCATCGTCTGCTCTTCTGCACACTTGATGAACTGTATAGATGCAAGCAATAGTATACGTAGTGCCTACGTCACGATGACGTACTTCCGCGGAGAACATTTTTCCGTCGGGAGAAGAATTTTCGCGTTGAAGAATTCGTGACCCCGAACCTTCACTTCATAATATCTTTTGATAGAAGCCATTTCACAATATATGATTCTGAAGTGATTTTGCTAGTTTTATTCCAAGCTTTCATTTGAGTGCTCATAAGTGAGAAACAAAGCTCTTAATGCGAAGAAAACCGAATGTCACATCTCCAACAGGGCCTATGAAACGTATATAGGGTCTGGCTATAGCGCCCGACGGCGGCGTATGTACTGACGTACCTTATACTTGCCATCGAGGCGCTACCGCGCCCCTTGATTGACTTTATACCATTTTTTAATACACTATAATAGTTTAAATTATTTTTTATTAACTTCCTGTTATCTTTTGAAAATAGTAACTTAATTTTGTGAAAAAATACATACGAATAATGAAAATTTGATGTTAGAATTATCAGAAAATTATACTTCGATTCTTCAAATATTGATAAAAAATTGTAGGAAACATATACTAAATGAAGTATCAATTATTTGAGAGAGATATAATTTGATGACCACATCCATCATTGTCTATGATATGACGGGACGGCAAGTTTTTCCATAAAAAAATTGCGTTCTACATGCTAGAATTTGTTCCTGTTTTATTAAAAAAAATCTGGGATCGATTTTTTATATGAACAGAATATTTAAATCTCATATTTCATTGTAGATGATCGGCCTTGACATATATGCTATAGATTTAATGAAATAAGGAAATAGTAACTTATTTTCCGAATTAACAACAGGAAAAGGAAATAATAGACATTAATTTGTTTAAAAATTATGATTTTTCATGATGCGAGACAATTCCGTTATATTACATGATAAATTTGGACAAACACATGATATTATGACACATTATTCCAAGTTTCAATTGTTACCGATTGTACATGTGATAAAATCGTATTATGTTCTTATGTGATATATTGTCACCCGATAAATGTGCTCATAATGTGTCATAATATCATGTGTTTGTCCAAATTTATCATGTAATATAACGGAATTGTCTCGCATCATGAAAAATCATAATTTTTAAACAAATTAATGTCTATTATTTCCTTTTCCTGTTGTTAATTCGGAAAATAAGTTACTATTTCCTTATTTCATTAAATCTATAGCATATATGTCAAGGCCGATCATCTACAATGAAATATGAGATTTAAATATTCTGTTCATATAAAAAATCGATCCCAGATTTTTTTTAATAAAACAGGAACAAATTCTAGCATGTAGAACGCAATTTTTTTATGGAAAAACTTGCCGTCCCGTCATATCATAGACAATGATGGATGTGGTCATCAAATTATATCTCTCTCAAATAATTGATACTTCATTTAGTATATGTTTCCTACAATTTTTTATCAATATTTGAAGAATCGAAGTATAATTTTCTGATAATTCTAACATCAAATTTTCATTATTCGTATGTATTTTTTCACAAAATTAAGTTACTATTTTCAAAAGATAACAGGAAGTTAATAAAAAATAATTTAAACTATTATAGTGTATTAAAAAATGGTATAAAGTCAAT
This sequence comes from Philotrypesis tridentata, assembly GCA_018906965.1. Classification (NCBI taxonomy): domain Eukaryota; kingdom Metazoa; phylum Arthropoda; class Insecta; order Hymenoptera; family Pteromalidae; genus Philotrypesis; species Philotrypesis tridentata. The sequence continues at coordinate 92,894 of JACCIB010000646.1, forward strand.
CAAGGGGCGCGGTAGCGCCTCGATGGCAAGTATAAGGTACGTCAGTACATACGCCGCCGTCGGGCGCTATAGCCAGACCCTATATACGTTTCATAGGCCCTGTTGGAGATGTGACATTCGGTTTTCTTCGCATTAAGAGCTTTGTTTCTCACTTATGAGCACTCAAATGAAAGCTTGGAATAAAACTAGCAAAATCACTTCAGAATCATATATTGTGAAATGGCTTCTATCAAAAGATATTATGAAGTGAAGGTTCGGGGTCACGAATTCTTCAACGCGAAAATTCTTCTCCCGACGGAAAAATGTTCTCCGCGGAAGTACGTCATCGTGACGTAGGCACTACGTATACTATTGCTTGCATCTATACAGTTCATCAAGTGTGCAGAAGAGCAGACGATGGTGTATTCACATTTTTTTATTTTTGAATATAATAACACATATGCAGTGTTAAAGAAAAATAAGTATTGTACAAAATAAAGTACCAAAGTGATTTTATTTTCAACATAATATGCAATTTATAAAGCTGGGTTTGATGAAATATTTAAAAACTGACAGATATAATTATGAAAAATTTTCACAAATAAGACTAATAGCCTCAAATTAGATAAGTATTTAGTTGTGCTTTTTTTTTAAATATACAATACATGAATGATTCATGAACTGATTCTTTGTTAAAATATATCCTTTTATTTTTCAGGTTTTTTTACTATTAGATTATATAAAGAAATAACTATTCTGTGATCTGGCAGCTAGTAAAGTGTTAAGAATTCATCTTTCAAGAAAGTTTACGTTGTTGAAGTGAATATGTAACTTTTTCTATCGTCTCCTGGGTTCACCTTTCAATCAAGTTTCTACATTCTTGAAGTGGATGTGTAATTTTTTCTATCGTCTCCTGGGAGGTAGACTCTCAGGCTATTCGTCGAAAGGGATCCTGATGAGAAGCTAGTGAAAGTGTTGTATTTTCATCATCCAAGAATCAAAGAAAATTTATACAGAATTTCCAGTTTATATAATTTTCTTGTGATGTGACAAGTTGGTTAAGTGTTAGGATTATATTCAATCTTCCACACAAGAAAGTTTCTACAATTGTGGAAGTGCTTATGAATAATTATTAAATTTTCCTATCGTCTCCTGGGAGATAGACTCTCAGGCTATACATCGAAAGGGATCCTTACAAACAGCTAGTGTGGATTATTTTCTTGGTTCAAGAATCGAAGAAAGTTTTAACATAGAGTATATTCAGTATAAGGAAAAAATTGTCTTGTATTGTGAGAAGCTAGTGAAGTGTCAAGAATATGCATCGGTCATGCATGAAAGATTCTAAGTTGTTTAAGTGTATATGAATAGTTCATAACTTTTCCTATCATCTCCTGGGAGGTAGACTCTCAGGCTGTTCACCGAAAGGGATTCTTATGAATAGCTAGTGAAAGTGTTTTATTTTGTTGGATTTTAGAGATTATTCAGTTTGTATAATAGAGAATATTCTTGCTTCAGATTATAAAGGAAATAACTTTTTTGTGATGACAAGCTAGTGAAGTGTTAAGAAGATCTATATTCATCTTCTATGCAAGAAAGTTTCTATAGAATTGTTGAAGTGCTTGTTTATTATTAATTATTTCCTTATGACCAGCTAGTGAAAGTGTTTTATTTTCATCGTTCAAGAATCCAAGAAAGAATTCTCAGTTTATAAGTCCTTATGACAAGTCGATTGCTGATCTTCTTGTGAATAATTGTTAACTTTTCCTTTCGTCTCCTGGGAGGTAGACTCTGAGGCTGCGAATCAAAAGGGATCCTTATGACCAGCTAGTGAGTGTTATATTTTCATCGTTCAAGAATCGAAGAAAAGTTTTATAGAATTTTCAGATTATATAAGGAAATAATTTTCTTGTGATGTGACAAGCTAGTGAAAGTGTTGTATTTTCATCGTTTAAGTATCAAGAAAGTTTTTACACAATTTCTATTGGGAGATGACGCAACAGTCATGTTATAAAGGGAAGGAATTCCTGTGAGAAGCTAGTGATGTAAAAAATGTTTTTTCAAGATAGTAGATAAGCTATGTCACTTCTAGGCCATGTCACTTCTGGGCCATGTCACTTCTGGGCCAACACGTGGTATTGCGAGGCGTGATTTCGTACACGGCACTTCTCGGCCAACACGTGGTATTGTGGGGCGTGATTTCGGGGTTATGTACACGGCACTTCTGGGCCAACACGTGGTATTGCGGGGCGTGATTTCGTACACGGCACTTCTGGGCCAACACGTGGTATTGTGGGGCGTGATTTCGGGGTTATGTACACGGCACTTCTGGGCCACCACGTGGTATCGCGGAGCTCCTGTGCAACCCGGAGCCATGGCGGATACGGGGCCGTGGTATTGCGGAGCTCCTGTGTAACCCGGGGCCAACACGTGGTATGGGGATACGGACTTTAAGTCTGGATAACCCATACGCACGCGCTAGTGGATACTTAATTGTTTATTGATTTGTTATTTATTGAATTTTTATTTTTTATTGTTACAAACTATGAGAAAAAAAATTTCCACGACGGAGATTCGAACCCGAGTCCTTGCATCTTGCAGGCCGACGTCTTACCCTCGGCCTACCGTCGCAGTTTGTAGAGTGACACATCGATCGGCTACACATACTACCGATCAGACGTATTCTTCGCAAATATCCTCCCATTCCATGAGCATATGCTTTTCGTAGAATAATTTCATAGCCTTGACGTTTTGCAGAGCACAAGTGCACTTGCATGCTCCATTGTGATTGGTGCAGATAGTAAGCATTTTCGAAGTATCATCGGTCGATGGATAACCGTAATCACAGATGTCGCTGGCGTAGAGATTGAAACGCTCTAGCCACCTTCTGTACAACTCTCCTCTGACGAAGATCTTGCTGGCATCGTGCAGAGCCTCTCGAAGAACGTGACCGATCTCGGTGTAGGGTACATTGCCCGATGACCAGATCAAGCCATGATGGTTGCGCTTCAGCCACTCGTTCTCCTTCTTATACTTGTCCGTGAGTCTTTTCCAGGGATATGGTTCTCTGAACAGCAGGACCAGAGGCTCGCTCGCGTCCGTGAGCGAGACAATGGCCAACTCCTTGAGAACAAAGTCATTTCCAGGCTGCTTGAAGCCTTGCATATCCACGGCGTACTCCATCTTACACGAGCTTCTTCACGTGTCCGCTGACGGGACTGTACTGAACGATGCGATCGTGCAAGATGAGACAGTAGGCTGTCGTATTGGCCGGGAAGTTGACACGTGACTCGAACTCCAGTCGAACGTCCACGGGTGCACTCTTCAATGTCTCGCTCTGCTTCGAGCAGTCGATCACAAAGAGCGGAATGTAGGTGATGAAATCCATCCTGGTGAGCATTGGCTTGGGATATTTGTCGTAGTAGACGTTCTGGAAATTTGTGTACATATCGTAGTGTACGGAGAACTGATTTCGCGCTATGTCCAGATTCAAATTTCCATAGGGATAGTATTGGGAGTTGAGGAAGAGCTTGACGTTGCTGAGATTGCAGTGATCAAAATGACTCGCATTCTTGTCTCTCTGATTTTTTCGATTCGTCTGGAGTGCGAGAACGACGAATCGTGGCTTCTCCAGCTGATTGGAAGTTTTCACAGTCCACACATGTTTCGTGGAGGTGGGCAACACGGGATACTCGTACAGCTCCCAGCTGCGAAAACTCATGTTGATCGGTCTGTTCTTCTCCACGGCCGTGAGCAGACGAATTTTGTAGACGTTCGAAGCGACTACGTAGGGCATGAGCCACTCGATTTTCGTCAGTTCAATCTTGAAATTCTCGTAGACAGCTGGCTGAGCAGCCTCTTGCGTCGATGTCTGCACGACTGCGTTCAAATCACTCCTCGAGTATAAGCTCGTGCTTGACGTTGACTACGATCTTGCGATAGTCTTCGGCAAACCCTAGGATCATGCTGAGCGGTATGTTGATATCGAAATAGCCGTCAGCATTAGTCACTTGAGCCCCTTGAATACCGAGCCAGCCAGCATTTTCGAGCATCGAACTCTGGCTGGGATTGAAGGAAAGCCAGCCTTTCACGAGTGTGCTGAGACCGACGTTTTTGGATCTGTCGATCTCCACAGCATTCATCTCGTATCGAATCTCCTCGAACATGTGACAATGGGCGTTGTTGACAAAATCTGTTTTGGCGACTGCAGCACCATCCTCGGCTTTCGTAAGTCTACCGTAGATGTGCAGCGAACTGCGCGAGGGAAGAACGTAGAGATCTTGATGTTGAATGGCTATGCGGATCTCGTCGCTGTTGTTGTATCCGACGGGTGTGTAGGGCTGATGCGCATGCAGCTTGTAATGAGCCACCGACTCATCGAACGCTACAGGTTCCTGAATGCTGAGAATGTCTTGCATTATTTTCCGCGAGGACGCACTCTGAATTGAAGACTTCTTAAGAACGTCACGCTTTGTCGTGTTAGCGCTTTGACAGTTCGCTGACGACTGATAGCGCTGCGTTTCGTCGAGTCGCTTATATAGCCAAAGCCAATTTTGCTGCAGCTGCTGCTGCTGCTGCTACGGCTACTGCTGTTGTAAACGACGCCCATACTGCGCCGCAAAAATTTGCGAGATGATTCTCTTGATCGACTATACGCACTTGAAGCTGATCTATGCTCTTGACGGTGATTGGCAAGTAAATGACTTGCGAGGGAATTTCGATGATCTTGTAGCCCGGAGGAACTGCGGGGAAGAACTCGTGAATTGTGTGCACACGCTGTCCATTTATATAGGCACCGGCTGTGATGTTGCACTCGACTCGCAGAGCATTGACTTTGAGAATGGCTACAGGTCTGTCCGAGCTGTGACTGATGTTCGCCTCCAAGCTTCGCTCGGTAAAGCCGAGAAGAGAGCCGATCGAGTCTCGTGGACGAAAGTCGATCGGATGTGTACACTTTATCACACTGCGAAGCGTGTTATTGTTGGGATGTAGACTGAAGGCGATGTTTTTGATGGCCAAAGTTTCGCGAAGATAATTGTTGATATCTTCGATCTCGTAACTCCCCGTAGGTAAAGTAATCTCCTCTGCACCGACGTAAAATTTGTTGTTATCCTCGTCGATGTTGGGTATGGAGTTGAAGATGAGCAGCTCGACCAAACCAAGATCGTAATTCTTCTCTGGTGAGAGTTCGATGGGTGGAAAATATTGAGCTTCGAGTACGGACGAAGTTCCCGAAAGACTCAGTGTCAACGAGCTATCCATGCTGATTGTTCAGCATCGAATGAATAACGAATTATTTTTGCTGATCCTTATATAGCTTATCGCACAAAAACTGCAGACAGAGATGTCCGCAGTTGTAGGTGTCGTAGCCTTGATACCTCTCGTGATTGTACTTGACCTCGTCGACTCCCCAGTACAGCATCAAGTCTAAAGGAGGTTGAAGATCGCCAAAACTGTCAAAGTATACGACGTCCTTTCCTCGTTTGCGATAGGCTACCCAGTGAGTTTCAGGTCCACTCGCATCGTCCAAATTAACGATTGCCGATTCACGGCTTCGTGGACCTGTGGCAGGCATCGCATCACGCATGTACACACCTCGAAAGTAGGGAATTTTTAAGATTTTTGCATACTTGACGATGTCCAGATTTGTGAGTGCTCTCTTTGGCAATGCGTCTACAATGCTTATCTCGAAGAAGTTTTTTTTTCTTCAGACTACTGCCGCGGTAGGGCTTGAGATGAAGTCCCAGTCCAGATTTCGTAGCTTTCAGACACATTCCTTTGCCTACGGAAATTGCCTCCATCGCCTGGTTGTGACGTCGAGTTTCTTCCAATTGATCCTTTGCAGACTTTGAGTCGTTGACGGCTTTTACGATACCAGCGGCACCACCAGCCATAGCACCCGCAGCGCTCAGACCAGCGAAGAGTGGTATGAGAAAAGGTAGGAAACCTCCTACTTTGCGAGATATCGGCAAAACACGAGGTATGACTATCTTGTCCTTACCAACAGCCTTCTTAACAGCATCGCGAGCACCTTGCAATGCTGACGTAATGGCCGAATGCGAACTGGAGCCCTTTTGCATGGCTTTGGAAGCTGCTTTCACTATTTGACTCAGCTTCGCGAGCGATCTGTTGCTTCTCCTCCTCCTTCGAGGACCCATGCCTAATTTGGACTTTACCTTCATAATCTTCGAGATAGCGTACGCAGCAACTTTTTCACCAGTTTTCGCGTCTTCTGTCTTCATCCTCTGTAATGCTTTTTCAGCTAATACTCGATCAGCCAAATTCCTATCCTCAACGTTTTCGCGATTCTGCGAGTAGGCTATATCGTGCTCTCGACAAGCTTCGTCGAGCGGATTTATACCTCGATCTCCTCGAGCCAAACGTTTACTTAGCTTCGTTCCCGGTCCACAGAACTGATAACCTGGCAAATGCAGCTCAAATGGAATCGAATTGAGAACTCTGTTGAAAATTCCACATCCTTGAACGTATACGATCATAACACCACGAAGGTTGAATGACGACTGTTGACCACGACTATAAAAGCCGTCTATTTATAGGGAAATCAACGCAGTCACTGTCGAGATCTCGACGAGAGATGAACTTCAAGGAGCAGGCTGTCAAGCTTCCGGTAGCAAATTTCGACACAATCGTGGACGATAAGAGCAAGCGTGTGAATCGACACGGAGATCTGTTACCGGACAGCATACGCGCAGTCATATGCGGACCTTCGAATTGTGGCAAGACCAATAGTCTTCTCGCGCTCATAACGCATCCAAACGGTCTTAGATTTGAGAACGTGTACGTCTACTCGAAGTCGCTCAATCAGTCAAAGTACAAATTTCTCGAGCGGCTAGTGAAGCCTATAGAAGGTATGAAGTATTTTGCCTTCAGCGAGCACGAGAAAGTTGTATCACCCGACGAGACACTTCCCAACTCTATCATGATATTCGACGATGTTGCTTGCGAGAAGCAAAATAACATTCGCGCATTTTTCTGTATGGGTAGACACAAGTCAGTCGACTGCTTTTATCTCTGTCAATCGTACGCTCAAGTTCCCAAACACTTGGTACGAGACAATGTCAATTTGTTGATAATATTTCGTCAAGATGACGTAAATCTACGACATGTGTACGTCAATCACGTGAATTCTGACATGCCTTATACGCAATTCAAGGAACTTTGCTCGCAGTGTTGGTCAGGAGATAAGCACTGCTTTCTCATGATCGACAAAGATAGTCGAGTGAACGAGGGACGTTATCGAAAGGGTTTCGACTGCTTTGCTATAAATATAGCTCAGAGTCACAATGTGTAACATTCTGCTACTAACCGCTGATGTGTCAACATGTCTACCGAGAGTAAGCAACACCAAAAGCATATACTCGAGCAGCTTGAGAAAGCACGTAGTGCAGTTAAACGTAAGTTTGAAGAGTTAAAGTACGGTAGAGAAAATTTTGAGAGAGCAGTGGGAGAGACATTCAAGCCAATCGTCGATCCTCTGCAACAATTAGCGACTACTGCTTTGACTGACAAGTCATCGAGAAAGAGAATAAAGCAATCCGATCCACTGGATGATGATGTGCTCACTGATGTCTCTTCTGAGACTAGTGAGTCTTCCAAAGCGAATAAAACTATACAAGCGGATGCTGCTGCTGCGAATACATCGGCTTTTGAAACGGCAAACAGCGCAGACGACGAAGACGACGACGACGGCAGCAGAGGAAACGCATCCCTGTCGGTGCTTTTGCGTCGTCAAAATGTGGATAAGATTTACGGCGTGCGCAAAAAAGCAAACGGATTTGTAATTGGAAATTCGTCTATAAATTTTAAGGGTGATATTATCAAAGTGGACGACGAGACTTTTACGAAAACTAAGGGACTCGTAGAGCTCATTCTGTTCAAGAAACCAAATCGTGCGAATGTAACTTCGAATGATTATACCAACTACCGCAAAATACTCGAAATCTCAAATGTACACAGAAAAAATTTCAGTCCCGATCAGAACCTTCGCTATCGTAACAGTAAAAAATATGATGAAATCATCTCGCCACTCTTTGAAGGTAAAAAGATTCCCAAGTTCGGTGGCAGACTTCCTGCTCCTCCTCCTCCGTACAAAATCGCGAGACGAGATACACGAATGGATTACGTATACTGGGACGATCCCAACGAACTTGTCGAGCGACTGCGTCTCTTGATAGCAGAGATGTCAGCTGGAAATCCCAGTCACACTAATGAAATTCACTCGATCATAGAGGAGCTGACCGAGGCTGGCTATATATATTGAGATGCAGCAGTACACTTCATTCATTTGCATCATGAGTGTCGACGTGTTTGGTCGCAATTTGAGAAGTAGCGGGGCAGGAAGTCGAGGTCCTCCTGGCGTAGGCTTCAAAGTCTCCGTCGATGGTCAGTTCGACTTGGAGAATAAACGATTGTGCAATGTCGCTGCAGCAAGTGACTCGAGTGATGCCGTCAATCTCAGAACACTGAAATTCACCGTGCACAACGAAGTGAAGAAAGTAACTGACAGATTGAACCAGTTGGATAAAATCATCTTCGAGCATCGACGTCAAATAGATGCTAAATTTTTTCGGCTCAATAGCGAGCTGGAGACTATAAAAACAGTGATCATGCAGATCAATCAAAACATTCACTCTTTGAACGATTAAGTGTGTGTGTGTGTGTGTGTGTAAAGATGTCAAAGAGACAAGTTGTCGAGGAGATACATAAGCCAGCTCGTCGCAATTACGCACGTCGAAAGTTCGATGTGTGTGGCTTAGACGAGACTTGGCAAGCCGATTTGGTTGAGATGCAGCCGTATTCGCGGGAAAATAAAGGATACAGATACATGCTCACAGTCATAGATATATTTTCAAAGTTCGCTTGGGCCGTTCCGGTAAAGAGAAAAACTGGAGAAGACGTTGCTGCTGCTATGAAGAGTATACTGCTTAAAGGTCGAGTACCGAAAAATTTGCAAACAGATCGTGGGAAGGAGTTCTATAATTCCACCTTTCAGAATCTCATGAAACAGTACAAAATTAATTTGTACTCGACATATAGTAATCTTAAGGCTGCAATATGCGAACGTTTCAACCGCACGCTGAAAAATGTAATGTGGAAGGAGTTCAGTCTACGAGGTCATTTTAAATGGTGTGATATCTTGAGCGGTTTGCTGAAAGCGTACAATAGTCGCAAACATCGCACTATCGGTATGAAGCCCAAAGATGTAACAGCAGCCAGAGTCGAGCGTGTGATAAAAAACTTTGCTTACGAAACTAAAAAGTCCAAGCCAAAGTTGAAGGTCAACGACAAAGTTAGAGTGATCAAATCAAAAAATTTGTTCGAAAAAGGTTATACGGCCAATTGGTCGACTGAGATATTTACAATCAGTCGAGTAAGACGTACTACGCCTACAACCTATCATCTAAAAGACTTTCGCGGTGATACTGTCGCAGGCAGCTTTTACGAGCAAGAACTCTGAAAAACTGCACATCCCGACATCTGTCTGATCGAAAAGATCTTGAAGAAACGAGGCAACGAAGTGTTTGTAAAATGGTTGGGTTTTGACGATTCACACAACTCGTGGATCAACAAATCTCAGACACTTTGAAATATTTTGTTCCTTGTCTGTAAACTTTGTTTTTTTGTCGTGAAAACGACAGTTTGTGATTTTATTTATTTATAAAATAAGAATCATGAGATGGAAAATTCAAGGCATTATTCTTCTTCACGATGAAGAGCTTATAGACATTGGCTGCTGCTGACATGTGGAAGAAGTAGTCTTCATCCTTCTCGAATGCCTCGGTGAAGTGTCGTGGTAGTAAGAGACGATCTGTCTCGTTGATCCGAGCAACAATGCGGACTCCAAACTTGGTGTCAATCATTTGGAGCTCGGTAACTATGTACGGACGATCTACTTCCAGATCTGCAGCGGTCATTGATACGGCCTCGCTCTGATGATCCATTTTCTTCGACTGTTGATGATCGACTGACTGGAGGCTGATGATGGCTCGGCTTATATTCCTCCCTCCGCAAGCATATTAACGTATATACATTGTTCTACGTTGTATATATTTTTTTGTCGTGAAAACGACAGATTTTTCAAATTTTTTTTTAATTTTGTTTATTTATTAAAAAACACACACACACACACAATATAAAATACATATTAAAGAGAGGATGAGAATTCAAGGTTGTCGCCATTCTTCTTGACATACAGCTTGCCGGCAACGGCCTCAGCAGACATTCGAGAGAGGAACTCCTTGTCCTTCTCGAAAGCGGTGGCGAAGCATTGAGGTAGGAAGACTTGAGATGTCTCGTCGAGATGAGCCACAGTCCGGATCCCAAACTTCGTGTTGACCATTCTCAGTTTGGTCACCTTGTACTGCTGTCCTTGCACCAGCTCTGCCATCTTGATAGTCGGCAGGAAGTTGTTGGCCTTGGCGACTTGGTTCAGTTGTTGTAGATCCATCTTTACTACTATTACTGCTGCTACTGTTGCTGCTGCTGATGCTGTCAGTACTGCTACTGCTGAGCCAATGATCAAAACTCCACGATCGCTCGGCTTATATTGCCTCCTCAGCGGCGGCGGCGGCGGCAAGAGCGGCGGCGGTGGTGACACCTACAGTCGTACTCTCTTACAAGCGCCCTCTGTCTCTTCTCGCGGATGCTTCCTAGCATCTTCTATGTCGTTCCACAGTTGCTCACTGGCTGCATCCACCATTTCGATGAGCTCGATCATCTCGTCGTCGAGGATCTCGTAATGGCCCCAGGGAAGCGTGTCAGTTTGTCCTTTGCGCAAGTATTTCTTGTCATTGTGCGCACTCAGAGCTACCTTCTTTTCCTTCTCCGATCGTAGGACGTGCAGACGAGAACGGATGTTGCACTGCTCTCTGGTGATGATGGTATCGTCGAAGAAGCAGTGCAAGTAGTCCTCATAGGTCAACGTCTTCTTCACGACACTGCCCTTGACGCCTTTAGCCTTCTTGATGGGAGTTTGGCCTTGAATGCGTACGCTGTACATTTTGCTTCGCAAACCTACGAAAGCCGTGATCAGCTTGCCGCAGCACTCGTCTTTCATGAGATCGATGACCTTCTTGTTGACGCGTGGCATGTCAAACTGATTGTCCGCTGGATAGTCGGACGTGTCGAATTCGTGTAGATCGTTCTTCATGACCTCGTAGATATCTTGCTCGCGGCTAATCTCGTACACGAGGCTGTCCGTGTCGGTGTACATGAGCTTACAGTTGTCGTTGGCGAAGCGATCCCTCATGTACTCGTAGTGGAATCTGTAGACGAGTGACTTGGATAGATCGAGAATGCTGAGCCCCACGTAGATTGGCTTGGTGATGGCGATCTCGGTCCGAGCCAGCTGAATCGCCACGAGATTCTCTTCGAAGATGGAACAACTGTGGAAATTGGGCTTAGCGATGAGAGTCTCTGCTCCGTAGCGTCCTTGCCACTTGTTGACGAGTTTGACGTCTATTCGCTTTTGCTCATTTTCCATAGTTTTTCCGTAGATGGCATTGTTCATGAGCATGAACAGATTCTTCTCAAACTCGTTCTTGGCTCCCTTGCGCATCTCGCTGTTGAGGTCGATGTAGTCCTTGAGCCAGGCCTTTTGATTGAAACGCAGAGCTCTGTGTATCTTCTTCAAGCGTAGACCATACTCGAGTACCTGCTTCAAGCTTCTGTAGTGAATGACGTAACGTTCTTTATCATAGAGCATCGTCATCAACTTCTGCTGCTTCGACTCTGGCGCTGCTCGATGCTCGGGGCAGAGAGGGAGATCCTTGTGAGAGTCATGAAGCTCCTCTGGATACTCCAGGTCGACTTCGAGTATGTAACCGACTGGGCTGTCATCCACTACCTCGAAGAAGTTGGATTCGTCTGCGTTCACCCACTCGAAGCCAGAGAAGGGCAGCGGCTGTGTCATGGCCCATCCGTACAGGTTGTTTACGTCAAAGTACATCAAGTACTTGGTTTCCTTCGTCGGATCGTAGTCTTCACCCATGTACTTGTTGTTGGCCTCCGCATAACGGTTGCAGCACTGACTGACACCTCCGCGAATGCCTCGCTCGATGAACAACAGCATCTCGATGTCAGTGAGCAGCTCGAGCTCGATGCGTGTGTACTTGAGCATTGCATCCCAGGAGAGGCCAGGAGTCGTATAGTAGTGCGCTGCATCAAGACCGTAAGCTTGGAGGCTATTGGAGCGAAAGTTCTCGAAGATCTCGACGACAACACATCTGTCTTTAAATAAAGATCAGAGTAGTCGCCGAGGGTCTGGATGTTGAAAGTCCCCCAGACTTTTTTGCCGTACTCGTAGTCGTCCACAGAGATGTCGCTGTCGGTCAGGCTACTGTAGAACTCTGACTGCGGAGGTAGAGCAGTCTCTTTGAGTTTCTCAAGCGCAGAGACGTACTCGTAAGGAAAGACTCCCTTACGTTTCAAGAGACTGATCTGCTCTGCGCTGTAGCCATCATCCTTCTGGAAGACTGCTTCGAGTGTTTTTAGCTCCTCCAAGTATGAAGCTAATTTGTCGAGAGACGAAACCATGAAGCGAATGGAGTCGAGGAAGCGAAAATTAACCTCGCTGTTCTCCATGAACTTTGTAAAGGGGATGTAACGCTCCTTCGTCTGCGGCAGCAGTGTCACACGTCCAGGAAATAGAGACGCGATTTCTCTTATGAATAGATAAGAGTCGTATCCACCCAAGTTGTGAAAGATCACAGGAATCACGCGCGAGTCCTTGAAGTTGATATTACAGCCGTTGTGTGCAGCGCCACGATACTTTCCCGTAAAGTGACAATGATCTTTAACCTTGACGTCTTCATCGGTGAAAGCTTGTGCGCACATACAACAGATTGTAGCGCTGTTGTAATCTCGTATTTGTTCAGGAGTGAGCAGTTCCATCGGCACGGGATTCTCGTACAGCTGCTCGAGTTCTTGGCCAAGTGCGTGAAGACTCATAGCGAACCAATTGGCTGGATCTTCTTCATCGGCGTTCGTCTTTCTGTAGCTCTTGTACACTGACTTTGAATCATCGAAGCTGTATTTCAAGTAGTAACCTACGCTGAAGGCTTCGTGCTCTTGGTAAGTACGCGCGTGGCTTTCGACAGGCTTGAGCAGACATTCAAAGTCAGCGTACACTACGAAAGGTGCTCGCTCTTGGTAGCGATAGTTTTTAAATTTCAGCTTGTTGTTTGCCTCGTTGGGTAGCTTCACTTTAAAGCTGTTGATCGTTGCACAATCTCTCTCATGCTCTGCCAGCTTGTCTGCAGTCCAGAAGTAGTGCAGACAGCGATCGCAGATAAATTGTTTATGCTTGCGACGACTCAACTGACAGTTCACCAGTCTAGATAGATTTTTAATCCAGACATAGTGAAAATTCACGGAGATCTCGTCGTCGCCGTCATCACCGTCGTCGTCTTCTTCGTCCACGTAGTACTCTTGTACGAAGAGAAGATTGACATGTTTTTCCTTCTTCAATGATGTTACATGGCAAGGAGACACCTCGAACAACTTGCCCTTCTTCTTTAACATGTACAGATTGACAGAAACGTCATTCTGTCGCTCGAACTTGGGGATCTGCTTAGGCATCACGGGAAACTCGATGCCCTTGAAATCGAGATCGAATTCAAAGGGCTTGTAATTGTTCACTCTATCTGAATGCTTATCAAGTTCTACGGGATGCAAAGCAGAGAGTATAGCCCATTTGAAAAAGTGATTGTCTTTATTTTGAACATTGACGCAAGCGCGTTTCTTTTGGATGATTTCGGGAAGAGGAATATAGGAGCTGCCGCGCATAGGATTCAGTTTATTTATATTGACGGTGAGATGTAGTATCGAACGAAGACACCAACCAGAGCCTTCCTCCTGGAACTCTTCGATATCCCTCTCGATGGGCTGACGCACATGCGAAAGAAACCAGTCGTCGAGATCGGTGCTTTGAAAGATCGACTGAGATTTCGTATTGAAATACTTAATCGCCTCGATCTCCTCGCCATCAACCTTTACGATGGTGTATTCGGCAGTGAGCTCTGTGTTGACCTTGATCGAGCTGTACTCAGCCAACGAGACCTCTATCTGTTCCTTGAAGAGAACAGCAGCATCTTTCATGAAGGTGGTGACATCGACATGCATCACATTCGTTATAATACCGCTTCGGATTCGACTCCTGAAAGCCGAACGAACGTCGTCCCAAGTAACTCGCGGCTGCTGCTGCTGCTGCTCCTCCAGACCAACTCCCAGCTTCTGACTACCCTCGAGTATTCTCCAAATACTCTGTAGATGAGCGTGAGTATTCTGATACTTGCGTAGTTCAGCCACCGATTTCTTGCTCTCGTCAAGAAGAGGAGTTAAGAAACCGATGGCTGCTTGCGCAATATCCATCCAACGCTCGATGTCTTCATTATCTGCTTCGCCCGCCTCGACGAAACGACAGCATTGCCTCAGCTTCGTTATGGTAAAGTTGTAGTACTCCATGGAAACCATGATGATGTTCTTTCGGCTTCGAAGAGAGCTTCAAAAGTGAATGCTCTGCTCGCTCGCGACTCCTCTTATATGTTCTCTCAACGACGTAGAGGGCGCTGCTGTTCTCGAGATCACGGGACCACAGCTCTGCGCATGCGCGAACGCATAAATATAGATATGTATATAGTTTGTTCCATGTTCAATGCTTTTTTTGTCGTGAAAACGACATATTGTTTTTTTTTATTTAGGTTGGATTATTTAATTTATTTAAAAAATCATGTGTACATATTTAAAACATCAGCTTCATAGACAATTTGCTCGCGGAAGTCATCTAGCCAATCCTTCAAAATTTGCACATTTTGAGCTGCGCAAGTGGCTGATTTTCCAGGTAGGATTTCCTGATGATGATGGCAAGGGAAAGTATTTATTCTCGGCAGCTTACGCAACGGTGGACAGCCCAAACACTCCAGGGTCTCGACTTTTACTGAAGTCTGAGCAGGCAGTAGTTGCTCAACATATTTTTTCTTGTTGTCTCCCTTGACGTATATGTGAGCAGCTTCGACAATAGCATTCCGTAAGGTCTGCGGAAGCTTTGCATACGGAATCTCACCAGAGTTCCAACTGATGCCGATGTAATTCTTCACTGTCCAGCGATTCGTGCTCTGGAACTCTGCATTAAATGTAGCCCAGCTGAACGGTGGTGCAAATGTGTAGACAAAAGGTGCATTGTTGTCAATACAGCTCAAGACTGCTAACTCCTTGATTATAAAAGAATTGGTCATGCTTTTGAACCCCTGAACGTCGACGATGAATTCCATAGTGCTGCTGCTGCTGAGATCTTGACTCTGCGAAAGCTGCAGACTGAGTGAGCTCAGATGAGTGATTGATCCCTTTTATACTGTAAAAGAGAGAGTGAGGGAGAGAGAGAGGGGGCTTTGTTTTCATGTTTTAGTTTTTTTATACATTTATTTATATCTATATCAATAGCATACATCTTCCCATACATCTCGCGATAGCTATGCATCCAAGCTCTCAATACACTGACATTGCGTGCTGCGCACTTTGCGTCAGATAGCAGCAGAGGATGATGCTCACAATCCCCATGCATAAGAAAAAATTTTAATGCTGGACATCCTAAAACATCCATGTCGATGACCTTGATCCCAGGAAGTCTCCTTTCCAGCAGCCTCTTCTTCTCGAGACCCTTCACATAGACTCTCTTAGCGTTCTTGAGAGAATCCTCGAGAATCTTCGAAATATCATCGTATTCTATGCTTCCTGAAGACCAAGGAATGCCAGTCAATTTATTCTCGATCCAGCTATTAGCTCCGTGACGCTCAGAGCTCAAGGTCTCCCAGTCGAATGGTGGCTTAAAAGGAAGACAGTTGGTGGCGTATATCCGTTTAGAGCTGTCACAGCTAACTCCTTGACAATTAAGCAGTCGCCGTCGTCTTGAACGCCTTGCAAGTCGACAACATAGTCGATATTATCCTCGTACACCATGTAGTTCCATTGTGGAAACATCTTGCAGATGGATATAGAACAAAGATTGCAGGCCATGATGCTTCTTCTTCGAGAGCAGCGAGAATAATGAAGCGCGATCGCTGTACGAGCTCTTTTTATAGTGCTGGACGAGAGAGGAGAGAGAGAGAGAGAGAGAGAGAGAGAGAGAGAGAGAGAGAGAGAGAGAGAGAGAGAGAGAGGAAAGAGAAGTATGTATACATATATGTACATATATCATCCTTGTATATCGAGTTGTTTATTCCTTTACGTTTGAATATATATTTTTGTTGCGTTAAAACGGCAGTTTTTTTTTAATTTTTATTTTCAAATATAAATATCTACATCCAATATTTTTGGAACCAATCATGCAATATTTCTACATTCTGCTTTGCGCAGACCGGATTGCTTGTTTCCGTGTGGTGTTCACAATCTATGAAAAGACCCTTTCGCAATTTCTT